>JASDQU010101106.1:227527-240912 GCA_032191745.1 Picea mariana
AAAAATATCTAAGAGAAATGTTGAAAAGGTTTCAAATGGAAGATTCTAAACCTGTGGGCACACCTATGGTTACTGGATGCAAATTAAGCAAGGATGATGACTCACCTGATGTTGATCAAATTTCATATAGGTCAATGATAGGAAGCCTGCTGTATATCAAAACATCTCACCCAGACATAATGCATGTTGTTGGAATGGTAGGAAGATATCAGTCTGCACCTAAACAAAGTCATTTGCAAGCTGTCAAAATGATATTCAGATATTTGAAAGAAACAATGAACTATGGCCTATGGTATCCTAAGAATCATAATTTTCAATTATCAACCTACTTAGATGCTGATTGGGCTAACTGCATGGATGAAAGGAAAAGCACGAGTGGAGGTGCGCTTTTCTTAGGAGATTCTCTAGTAGCATGGTTGAGTAAAAATCAAGGTTCCATTTCTTTATCAACTACAGAGGTAGAGTACATTACTGCTGCTACCTATTGCACTCATGTATTATGGATGATTTAGACACTTGAAGACTTGGAGGTAAAATACACTGCACCGATCCCAATTCATTGTGATAACACGAGTGCAATCAATGTGTCCAAGAATCCTGTATTCCACTCCAAGACCAAACATATTCCCATAAAATACCATTTTCTGAGAGAGAAGGTCACAATCAGGTTGTTCAGGTCCATTACATTTCAACCACAGAACAAATTTCAGACATCTTTACTAAACCCTAGCCAAGACACCATTTGAATATCTCAAATAGAAGCTGGGTGTCATCCCGTCTCACACCTAAGAGAGTCCATCTTGTTAGGGGGAGTTTTGTATTGATTGAATATCTGATACCTCCTAAAAATACTACAACAGCTCAGGGGGAGCATGTTTTCTTTAACATTGATGTCAAAGGGGGAGAAAAGAAGTGGTCTGGACCGATGCTATAGTTGGAGGTCCAAACAGATTAGCACAGTCGTTCAAGGTTGCCATCAATGCCAAAGGGGAGATTGTTGGCATGTTTACAGGTAGGTATGCTTGTCATTGATGGCAAGATCAGAATATCTAGTGATGGAAAAACATGTACAACATAAGCTCAGAAGAGATAGTGCAGAGGTGCATGAAGAGTGCAAGAGTGTGCTTGTTTATTTGACGACAAACATGTAGGCAAGGAAGACCAACAACGCAGGAATAATTGCATGAAAAGATTAGAAGTGTAAACTCCATTTCGGAGTTTCAGATACCGGGAGATTGAGAAGTCAAGATTTGAGACTCTTCAACACAGGAGTCTCGGAATTGCGAAATATGGAATCCCGAAATCCTGAAATAGGCACATAAACGAAGAGTTTCGCAGATTGGGAAATAAATCCATTTCAGAGTTTCGGTTACCGAGAGTTGGAAGAGTCAAGACTCTTCATCATCAGGAGTCCCGGAATCGAAAAATGTGAAATTTCAAAATCCCAAAAGTAGGAGATAGTTACAGATACCATGATTTCAGATACCGGGAATTGGGGATGTCAATAACTCTTACTAACAGGAGTCCCGAAGTTGCAAAATCCGAAGTCGCGAAACCCAAAGTTGCGAAATGTGAAATTGTGAAATTTCAAAGAGTCCATACTGGAGGTTTGGATACTAGGAGTTGGAGATGTCAAGGAATCTCATGACAGGAATCCCGAAGTTGCAAAGTGCGAAAAGAAGAAAAGTTGATTTGACTCCACTTCAGAGTTTCACAGACTGGGACTTGGAAGTGAAGAACATTCACATCAAGAATTCCAAAATCCCGATATGCGAAATCACGAAGTAATTTGGGCTGACAGATCCATGAGGTGAATGTGGAAGACCACGTCAGAAAGGACAGGTGGAAGAGAATGACACATGGCACGATCAAACAACGACACGTGTCAAGATGATTTGGCATTTCAGGCCACTGGAAATCACAATTTTGAGTGACACGTGGCAGCCACTCAGGTCACGACACATCATTGAGTGATGCAAGACTGACCTCACTCCAGGAGTTTTTGATTTCAGGAGTTTTAACTCCATCACTCCCCCAAAGTTCCGAAGGATGAAGTCCTGGGGTAGAGGATAGTGGTCTGATCACCACAGATTGTGGACCGTTGATCTAGATATCGATGATATGTAGAGAAGAGCTCGAATTGACAAGCTCCATTTTGGAATTTCGGGGACCGCAACTTGGAGAGTCGAGATGCCACACAATAGAAGTCCCGAAGTGTCGAAATGCTGAATTGCGAAATCACGAAAGCACTTTAAGGATAAGAAATCGGTCACCGATGGTGGTCACATCGTCGAAGAGCTGTAGGTAAAATCTTGAAGTGACAAGCTCCATTTCAGAGTTTCGGGGTTCACAACTTGGAGTGTCAAGACACTTGATCACACGAATGCCGAATTTCCGAATGTCGAAATGACGAAAATGAATGTAAGATTCAATGAAGTCAATCCAACGATGTAGATGAAATTGAATAAGATCAGAGGGCTACTGTTGCACTCTAGAGTGTAACTGTTAGAAACAACTAATGGTTTCTGTGCCAGAGGATGAGCTCGTCTATGATAGAGAAGATGAAGAGTCTCAACTGTCAGAGAAGATGAGGAATCTTAGTATAACACCCAGTGATGATGGATGCGTGGGAAACCATTAGAGAAGCTGAAGAGTTACCATGATGATCAGACAGAGCACTCAAAAGGAGCAGGAGATGCAAAACAAAGAAAGACAACATGGCGCACAAGAGTGAGGCGGTGGTGTTGCGAAAGTGGTAGTGAAGACCCCAATGTGGTGGACATTGGCGGGGGGTAGAGCATGTAGGAGAAAGGAGCAGAGGGGATGCACAAGGAGGACAAAGATTATAAGAATGCAAAAGGAAGAAGAGATGAGTTGTTGCTATGATAAGCAATAGACAAGTGAAGAAGGTGTGAGAACACAACAGAAGAAATGCACAATAGAGGAATGGTGCAGTAAATGGACATGGCATACAATGCATAGAATGAGAAGGACATAAAGTGTAGAAGAGTGTGCAGAAGACACTGATGCAAATAGAGTAGTGCAGTGTAGAAGAACATCGATGAGACTGGTAAGCCATTGAAGAACTTTATGTCGCTGTAATAAGTTTTAGTAACAAAGATTTATATTTTAGGGTGGAAGGGAGGTGCTAGGGAGGACTGTTGTCCTTAGGTTCAAGTGGGTGCTTGAACAAAGGGAGTTGTAGCTTCCATTTGGTTGTAACCAGAAAAACCAGGGTGGCAGGGTGATGCAAGGGAGAAATGTTGTTCTCTGTTTTACAAGTTGGTGCCTGTATGATTGGAAGTTGGTGCTTCCATCTAGTTGGTGCTGGAAAACTGGGGAGTTGATGCTTCCCTCTAGTTGGTGCTAGAGAAACCAGGGAGTTGGTTCTTCCTTCTAGTTGGTGCTAGAGAAACCAGAGAGTTGGTGCTCTCAGCAAGTAGCAGCTTGCAAAATAGAGGTTGTAGCCTCATTATGAGTTGGTGCTCATATGTATGATAATGTAAATAATGTAAAGATTACTTATCATATAAAGAAGAAGAGGTTTTTACCCCTTATGGGTTTCCTCAGAAAATATATGTCTCTATGTATCTCATATGTGTGACTGATGTTGAATGTGATATTACTTATTTCCCTGAATTATTGTGATTATCATTGAGTGCTTTGTAAAGAGTTAAAATAAGCATAATTGTTTAAGCAAAGTAACAACTGATTCACCCCCCCTCTTAGTTTTCCAACAGGGATTCCAACCATTGGGCCCCATGGATATTTCACTACCCCTAGCAACCACCTCGACCGAATCATCCCTTGCTCCACTAGAAGTTGACAAAGCCACCCGGTTCATTGAGTGGATCCAACACATCCACAAACAGGTTCAAGATATTATACAAAAGTCTAATGCCAAGTACAAGAAATGCCATGATCAACATCAGGTGCCACATAAGTTTCAGGTGGGTGACAAAGTTTGGTTGCATTTGCAGAAAGAACGCCTTATTGGGCCCCATCGGAAGCTTCGCCCACTCCGTCATGGGTCGTACACCATCACCAAGGCTGTGGGTGACAATTCTTTCGAGCTCAACATTCCCCCCTTACTTGGTCTGCATCCAGTCTTCAACATGGATCTCCTTCGACCATATTTCCCACCATTATTGGACACCTCAGAGATAGCAAAGTAGTTGACACCAACAGATCTCAACCCTGACTGCATGCAATAGGAATCCAATGATCATATTGTGGACACATATATCAAGGGCACTCGATAGAAAATGATCCAACTTTATCGAGTCGTCAAAGTAGGGTAGCTCCTGCACCAAGGCAAGTGGCTCACCTGGGGCCAAATTCAACAGAAATTTCCTCATCTGATGGGGGAAATCAATGCAATGGAAACCATTGCTTCCTAAGGAGGGAGGATTTATCCAGGTGGATATCGATGGCTACCCACCTATCAAGGACTCCAATACTCCCTTTCTCCTCCCTTCCACCCTCACTTCATGTGAATATTTCAAGTTCTTCCTTGGACTTTGTCTGTTTGGTATTCTAAATTAGATCATAGAGACACCTTCCTTTCACCATACTTTCTTGTTTATATAGACTCTCAATAGGTATTAATTTGAAACAATGTGTCTTTTTCAATGCACCTCTTCATTTAATTTCATAATAGCGCTAACATTTTGTTATTAAAAAAAGGTTTGAGTTAAAAGACTTCAAATGATCCTTTGTAAGTTGTTCAACTTTTATCCCTTGAAGAGTTAACTAGATTCGAGCTCTGAGTTTTTTTTTAAACTTTCTTCAAGTGAATTTTCATAGTAAATTTCTTATTTTGTTCTTCATTGTGTAAATCCTGGTTGGATCAATGATCAAATACAAATAATTAATTCTAATGAGTCATATTCAAACTCAAAATTTTCAGGTTTCTTTGTAGTGGTTCTCGAATTTTCTTCAATCCTCTACAGGATTGAAATGTCACTATCATCTCATTCAAACCTTAAGCTTTTTTTCATGCTCCAGTTGTTCATGGAAGTGGATCTTGCTTCATGTTTCCAACAAGACCGAAGGCTAGGACCGTGGTTTTTATGGAATGTTTCGTTTGCGCACAAATGCAACTTCCCTTCGATTAATAGACCCCTATACCAATACTGAAATAGTACAAGTGGATAATAACGTCCCTTTAAACTCATCTTAACCAATCTAAATGAGAAGGAGAGAAAGGATATGATGAACCTGTTTCGACGTTTGTCCTTGCTGCTTCTAATCCCTTGATCTTGACCTTCAAACTCCATGACGCAAATGAGATATGAAATGGAAAGAAAAGGAAAAAAATTATCTCCTACTCTACAAGATTATATAATACAAGTCTATCTACGAATATTAGAGCAACAATAGATAAGAAAATGACAAAATACACAAGCTTGAAGGAAATAGGCCAATTATATATTGAATTGGAAAGCCAAAAAGAGGCACTTACAAACCATAGATGATGATGTAGTACTTCTCCAAGCTCTCCTCATCCAGCCCTTGCACAAGTATACAAAGTTGACAATGATGATACTTAGATTGATTACTTCCACACTAGATCACATGTTTGATATGCTCATAGTTAGATCCTTCCTCTCCTTGGAAATTCCTTCAATATATAGGCTTGAGAGGAACAACCACCATGAGGAAATGAGGGATATGGTTGAGGATATGGCTCCATGAGGTTTGGATAAGATCGTAATGTGAAGCCAAAGCACGAGGGTCTAACATAACCAACCCCATATTGAGATATATGGCACATAGAATTAGGTGGAGGATCTGATCCAGGTAGATATTGGTGGCCACCCACTTGTTCCAAATTCCACTTGGCTCATCTTGACAGTTTTCAGTTCAAAACAATTTTCTGTAATGGTGACATCTCTTTGTAATGGTGAAATCTCTTTTTAATTGTGATTTTTTCACTTACGGGGTTGTCTTGAAGCCCTACACAAAACCCATGTGGATATTGGTGGTTGCCCACCTATTCCAACTGGATTATTTTGGTAGTTTTCATGTCAGTACATCTTTTTGTACTTTTGGGGCCGTTTTGAGGCCCTAAACAAAGTTTTTTTCGCTTGCCACAGTCAAACTATTGACAATTTAAAATTTTGACAACATAATGTGTATTTCTTGAAAACACCTTTCCAACGGGCTATCACATGCCTAAAACAAAGATCGTATGCAAAAGTTACGACCTCGGGAAGTTGATGTAATAACTTACCCCAATGGGGCCCACATGAATTTTGTCACTTTATCTCCTAGGGTTAGATTTTTGGATGTCTATGGTTTTAGAATTCATGTTTATTGTAAAAAGGCCTTCAGAGCCTCATTGTACTCATCTTCTTGTGAATGAGCATAGTTGTYACATCTCTTCTCAGAGATAAAGCTTCCACCATTCTAGCGAGTCTTGTACTCTATACTTTTACAGTCTCTGTACACTTCTTTCATTAATAGAAATCATATATTGTTGTATTTCTTTGTTTCTCTCAATATTTATGTGTATTTCATTGTAATATCTCTACTTTCATTTCGTTCYGAAAATAATCTGGATCAGTGGTATCAGAGCAGGCTGCTCTTGATCGTTTTTCAGTGCATTTCCCTGACGAGGGCCGAGTATAAAAAGTTTGGTTTTGAGCTTGTCTTTGTTGAGGAAAATCAATCTTTCACACCCAAGAAACCCTCCATGGAAGAAGACAAGAAAAACTATGGAGCAGAAGATTCTATTAACCTGTTGCTTGAGCAAGCTCTCGCATGACAAAGGGATGAAATGATGGAGAAATTTTCCCGCATCCTTCAACGCCTTCTGATAACAACATGCACATCTTCATCAAGCGATCACTCTGGAGGAACTTCTCCCTTCAAGGTACAAGTTAATTTTTATATTCCCGTATTTGAAGGTCAGATAGATGCAAATGCCTTAGAAAAATGGTTAAATTTGCTAGAAGGTTATTTCTCTGTTTACAATTTTTTTGACAGGAAAAATATCACCTTCGCACTCCTCAAGGATCTCCCTATTAGGGACCTAACCCCTCACGTATGTATAGTACTATATTTCCATGTAATAAAGTTCAATATTAATAAGGCCTAGCAATAAGGAAGAATAAGTTAAATGTAAGAAGACCTAATAGAAGCTTTCGCTTCTAGAAGGATCTTCCTCTAGATTGTTCTTTGGATAGACATATTTAGTATAAATAGTGTTAGAAGGTATGAGAAGTTTTGTCTTGGATATTATTGTAATAGAGATCTGCTTTGCTGGAGGTTTCCCCCTCGAAGGGGCAAGTGAACATTTCTCTCAGTAATCAAAGTGCTCTTTCTGGTGCTATTCTAGTATCCTTATGGTATTATTGTGGTGTTTTTCTAGTTATATCATTGTTTATCTTCCATTTCTAGCTAATTATTTTTGTTCTGCATACTATTTTATATCTGAAATATTACAAGTGGTATAAGAGCACCTTCCTCGACATAAAATTATGGCTTAATTTTTTTTTCCAGGGTAGAGATGTATTTCGACGTATTAAAGCTATAGAGACCTATTGTTACATGCATAAACCTGCTATCGAGGATTCATACACGCAGGAAATACAAGTGGTACTTAAGCGCACATTTGTTGGCCATGCTTGTAACCCCTGTTGGTACCCTTTCGAGTGGTAGCCAATCAGACAACACTTGTATAAATATTGAACTAGATCTCCTGAATCCCTCCATAGATAAATCGATCGGTCGCCTAACTACTATAGTTCCACCGAGAAAAACACTCAGGAAGATACTCTTTAGTACCTAGGTAGTCAGGTAGTACGGCTAAGGGCATGGTCTAGCCTCCTTAGTTGGTGCCCTGAGATATTGGGCCGAGTACTACTGTTGGACCCCGCACGTATATCAGAGAGCTATAAAATAGGGAAAACCCTTTTCTGTAGAACCCTTGAATACCCTAACCCTTGGGATGCAAACAAGAACAAAACATACAAGATATACTTCTACGCAACTGTGTCTCTTGCATTCCGGTTGCGAAATTACTACACATTTCTTCCTGTTAAGAATTTTTGCATTTGGTCACTGCAATATTCTTCAGATCGGAGTCTGGATCTTGTTGTCACCCTTATTTGATACCAATCCCATTGGATTTCTCTCTTCTCCCTTATCACAGTCATACCTATCATTTTCCAGCAATTTTGTTTTTCTCGTGGATCCGACCTCCTTCCAACACCCTTATTTGGGATTTACCCCATTGGATTCCACTCGTTGCCCTGATAGTTGTGATACACTTCACCCATAACATATTTTCTGTGTTGTGCCACCCGCTCCTTTTCGTGTTCCCTCTTCATCATGGTCCACACCCGTAGCCAAGACTTGGAAACTCACTTCAATTCCTTGCACTCTAATTTCATAGAAACCCAACAAGAAGTGAGACAACTCAGTGCCAATGTTTCCACCATCAATAAAAACATGCATTCCTCCATCAATGCCAAAATGGAGGACCTCAAACAATACCTTGCTACCCAAATTGAATCCTTCAATACCAAATTTGTCTCCTTCACTACGATGATCTACGCCAAGATGCATATCCTTGCAGATCTTCCCTCATCTGAACCACCTTTGAAAACTGAAGGTGAAACTTCCTCTCATTCCCAGAATTTTCAGCCCCATCACTTTCAGCATGACCTATGCCTTCCGCGTGTGGATGTGACCAAATTTGATGGGTCAAATCCCACTGGCTCGGTAACTCAATTGGAACATTATTTCTCATTGTATGTCATTAAAAATGAGTTGGCCAAACTTTGGTATGGTGTTCTCCATCTAGATCAAGAAAGTTGGCAATGGTGGAAATGGAGAAAAAATGCCTGCAAAGGGTATGTGTCTTGGACACACTTTGTGGAAGATATTTATGAACGCTTTGACACTGGCACCAAACATTTAGGCCATTTGAAAAAGTTGAAACTATATGTCATAGTCAAAGACTTTATAGCCTCTTTTGAGCAATTGGATTTTGTTGGTGCAAAGTTGATCAAACTAGGGTCCTTCTTAGGTTACCAACAAAAGGTACCGAGTAGTCTAGAGCACTGGAATTTTCATCTTCTTTGGAGAGAAGAACTCTCACCCTCAACACAACCAATACAAGAATATAGGGAAGGGTAAGGAGAATACTTAGGTAGATATCAACCAGAATCATCAAGATTCAACATAGTCTTGCGCAAGATGAACTAACAAGTAATAGATTTGAACCCATTCATAACTAATAGTAAATACAACGGAGTTGCGAAAACATTTGTAAACAACTATAATATATTGAGCTTATCAGAAATGAAGAAATAAAGTAAAATGACAATTCATAACCATAGACAAAATTCCACATAATATTTCAAAATTTTAGGTCCTTCCATATATTATTGCCAAAAGAGTTTCTCAGATACAATCCAACAGATGCAAATCATTATGCTGTTACAATATTTCCTAGCTCCTAACTCATTCTTCAGAGCTCTATCTACCCTTTTCCCCAAAATGGATTATAATAATAGAAACTAAGTGGATTGAATGATAATCCCATCTAATCCATCTAACCTTTTACAATCATATACATATCATATATATAACCTAATTGGAATTTTCTAGTTTGAGACTTTGCATTCTTTCTTGTTCTTGTTTTGTTGTAACTTCTTTCTCCTTGCTGGTGTTGCGCTATCCTTATTTCCAACCATTTTCTGTTTCCTCGATTGTTCTGTTGTCCATATCCTGTGTGGCTTGCACAACTTGTGTTTGACCAAAATTGGGATTGTAGTCTTCTTTTTTCAACTTCTAATCAACAAAACGAAGGGCACAATAGGATTTGACCACAATACTTGACTCATCCTTGAGTAAATTCCTCAGTTCTTTCGTGATCTCTGGTTTGGCATGTTGCTTTCCTTTATCCTCTGTCTCTACTTTGCTTCCATCTTCTTCTTGCACTTTTTCCTTTTCCACCTCTTCAAATGAAGGGCCCAACTCTGGGACCAATCCAAGGGCTCTTTTCCTTATTCCTTGAAAACTGACAATTTTATCCTGCCACTTCCTGGCAAGGAGTGAAGCTTCATCCACGAATTGCTGAGTCGCATCTGTAATGCATCCCTTAGGCTTAGATGCGACTAGGGAGTTACACTCTGAATCAAATGTAGAATCTACCTAATGCATATGCATGTATTTTTTCTGAATGATAGGTAACAAATCTCGTATCTCTTTCTTAGCTACTGACTGCGCTTCAAATAGAGAATTCAACGCGTTTTCCACTTGTTGGATCTGGTCGAATTTTTCCTGTTGCTCCTGTTATAACCCTAATTTGCACCAGACATGCATACCTGGCATCAGGCCATCTCACTTGCTCTTTTTTCCAAGCTACCATTGAACAACTCTTCAAAAAACCATCCTCTTGAGGACATACATGCCCTGCACCACTGCTTCCCGAGTATATACGCCAACTGACCCATTACAACCCGCGTATACTGACAAAAGCACAAAAAATAGAAAGTTGTAGACATAATACAAATTTTTGGGTAATTGCCAAAACCATTTGACCACTCATAGCTGGTCACTCAACCAGATAAATACCCTCTTTTAGCCTATAAAAGGAGAGGTAGGTGTCCCTTTCAAAAAAGGAGAAGATAAGAGTAAAGAAACTCTGCCCTTTTTTGTATTCCCCTTGCCCCAATATTTTGCAACCATTTTGTGAGAACTGAAAGGAAGAAGAAGCACATGTGGAAGCAATTGGTGCAGAGTTGAAGAGGATCCTACGACCAAGTTCAAGGAGCAGTGGCTGATCTCACCATTGTAAGTTACTTTTGTGAGGTTAATAAAATAACTACTTTTCCCGTCCCGCCATATGAGGTGTTTAATATTCAGTTTTGATTATATTTTATTAGAACCTCTAACCCACTAATTCATATATGAGATGCATGTTTGGAGTTATTTGTTTGTCTGTTTATGAATGCAGGTTGTCTTTGGGAGGAGACTTGCATTCAAGGAGAAACCAAACACAAAAGGATCGACACCAAACGAGGAGTTCAAGGTAGAGTTACCAGATCCTTTTATCCTTGTGTTTTGTGCATGAATGTGGGGTTTATGTCGGGATGATAGTAAAAAGTAGGAGAGTTTAAAAGGTCATTTCTACATGCATTATAGAACCGTTAGTGCTAGTCCGTAGGGGGTTTTCCCACCCACAACAAAATTGTTGACCATACTGGGGAGGATCTCTAGGGTTTTTGGGGATACTGTTTGGTTGTTTTAAATTTGTTTTGTTACCTTTTTCTGAGTTTTTGCAAGAGTCTGAGTTTGTAGGGATTCTGGTCTTCCATACTAGTACTCCTGTCTCTCTTTTATAGACTTATTTTTTATTTTTTGGGAAGTAACAGAGGTATACGCGGCATGTGCAAGGCCTACACATGTGCATATGCACCCTTCCCTTAGACAACCCACATACATACGCTTGCTGTTTAAGCATCAGTAGCATGCTAGAGTTCAAAAAATCTTTTTAAGAAGATATAGTCATCCTCTCCCTTGTCAGAATTCATTCTTCTCAGGTGTTTTTTGATCCATTCCCGGTCTCTATTGTTGCAGTCTATAGCCTAGGTATAACCTCATATTAGCTTTGTTTTATCAATTTTTCCTTGCATCTTCTTGATAAAAGTAAGTTTCTGTGTCTTCAAGGGATTCTGGTTTTCAATAATAGTACTCCTTGCTTGTGTTTGACTGCTTGCTTTTCATTTTTTGAGGAGTTGCAGAGGTGCACACAACTTGTAGTGGGCCTGGACGCATGCATACGCACCCTGCCCTTGGACAACTTGTGTACATACGCTTGATGTCTAAGTGTCAGTAGCGTGCCTGTTGAGATTTTTTTTTTTAGAAGAGGTGATCATCCTCTTCCCCGTCATAAGTCACACTTTTCAGGGTTTTTTTTGATATAACCCTGGTCTCTGTCATAGCAGTCCATAACCTAGGTTTGATTTCAATGTAGCTTTCTTTTTCTTTGAAAGATTTCTTGTTTTTCTTTATTAGGTTTTTGGATGAGATAGTGAGTCTGTTCTGATATGCCTTTTTGGGCTTGGTCAGTGACTCCCTGCGATCTGCAGGAAAGCCATAGGTCATTTCTTGGTTTTGTCTTGTCTATTATTTTTTTTTCTTTTTGATTCATAAAAGAAGAAAAGAACACATTTTAAAATTTCTTGTTTTGGAAGCATAATAATAATTTTTTTTTTTCACTTTCTTTGTTTGGATAAGTAGTTGGTTGTTTGTATTAGCAATCAGGGAAAATCATGCTTTCATAAGTTCTTGGCTGATTGACTTAGGACAATAAGTAGCTCGTAGTCGAGTGAAAGCTTGTTTTGAGTTTTCTGTTAAAAGATCTTAGGAAAAAAAAGTAGTTTGAAAAGTGGGTGAAAGAGTTTAAATGTGCAAATCTGAATTTGTCAAGAAGAAGTAATTTTGTTTTCAGCTTTCTGTTCGTTTTCTTCTTTTGTCTCCCAAATGCATCACTAGTTTCATTTCCACTTCCTTTGACTTAAGACAAGCCACAAAAAAATTAACGATTAATTAAAATCAACTAGACTTTATGTTTGTAGGGTCCATCAATTAGTCTAGGCTAGAGCCTTGATTTAGGATTGGAGAGGAAACTCTTCAAGGCTACAAAAAAAAAACATAAGAGTCTGTGCTAGGGAGTGATAAAATTATAGTATCATGAAAGTTATCTGAGACCCCCCTCTAACATAGGGTCTAAACACGAGGTCACATGAGGAAAGGTAGCAGAGATAACCCCTCCAAAGCCATACCAAGCGTAGTGGGGAACACATATAGAGGGCTTATCTTGGGATTCCGTCGATCACATTTGCCATGAAGATTCGTGGGTTTCAAATCTGTTTGAGGTCCTTAGTTGTCTTCCAGAACACTTTCTTTTGATACCCTTGATAGGTTTCAGGCTTGATACCCTGCTCATTGTGGTCCACCCGACTGTCGACTGTACCCGCTTGGTGACTGTTCGCGCACTGGCAACCTAGTTGCATTTATTTTAGGGACTTACATAGGTGACTGCGGGGGTATACCACGATACCTAGGATAGACATCGGGCCACGCTTTGCAGAGTATACCCGGAGGGTGCTTCCGTATTCGAGTTTCACTTGCACTGGTAAGTTTATCTAGTGTTGGTTGTTGTAACTGTTCTTCCAACTAGCTATTGACTGCATGTTTTATCTCATAGGTACTTTTTCTAGTGTGTACTAGTTTTTAAATGATTATAGAAAACCCTAGTGTGTCATTGATCTTCTCACACAGTGGAGGATCAGGAGATTCGTCCGTCCCAAAGGATTTTGAGCCTACCACCGGTTGATCTCGAACCCCCCCCCCCCCCCCCCCCC
>JASDQU010101106.1:248113-289009 GCA_032191745.1 Picea mariana
CACATGGTATCTCTCACCTTTGAGTCTACTTAGACGCTCAGCTGGTTGTGTCTCAATTAAATGGAGTTTACCACGTTTATGATCCTACTCTACACTGACGATTCCTTAGGGTATGTCTCTTAGAACAAAGCTTTGATTACATTACGTATATCCATGTTCCTAGGAGATTTAATCAAGTTACAGATACTCTATCTAATCATATATTAGATTGGCATATTGCGCACATGTAAGAAAAAGCACACACATTCACATGTAAATACATTTGTAAAATAGATGTAATCCATAAGACATAAAAAGATGTAAAAAACACGTATATATATAAAAATATATCAGAATACATGGGTGGGCACAAGTGCCTCAAAAATATGTCCAGTTAGAATCACAGGGCTTATGCCCTCAAAAATATACAAAAGGTTCCCTCAACATGTAAGAAGTCTAGCCTAACTAAGGGTGGGGCCTGTTGGCCCTGCCATAGTGAAAAATGACGTTGGCCAAACGCCAAAAGAGATGGACCTAGGTCTGTGGTACCCCAACAACATGACTCTGCATAGACGGTGGGAGATCCTCGATCTCCACCATAGGAATTGTACGAGTAAGAGCGGTGAGGTTCCTCTCCACCTGCCTCAAAACTCTCTCAGCCTCTCTAGCTGGAGGTCCCCCTGCTGCTGCTAGTCCACCGGTTGTGGATGGTCCCGCCTCTGGTCAAGGATGTCGCCTGGTCCTCGTGAAGTCGGATGGATGCACTGGCCCCACATCTACACATAATGGATACATACGTGTCAGATACTCTGGTATATAAAAAACATGATATATATGAAAATAAAAATTAAATAACTTTGAAAACAAAAAACAAACTTACCCATCTCTCCTCGCTCCTCTCTGGGAGGCACATGCATGTCAGGATCTCTCGAAAAGTTGATCCTGGCATAGGGGTATTCCTTTATGGCTGGAATTTTTCATACCTACCAAGTAAAAAAATTGTCTTCAAAGGCCTCGATAGTCCTCTCTCCCCCCTGTCGCGGAAACAACGCCTCCCACCTACATAGTGCTGGGATCGAGGCCTCGTGCCCTCGTATCGTCTCTCTAGGACTGATACTGGGTACTCTCTCTCAAAGAAAGAGCAAAGACTAGTCCCGAACCCAAAGTTTTTGTGTCTCCTCATATGAAACTCTATCAACTGCCTCTTCATGCAATCTAATAAAGTTGTACTCCAGTCGAAAACTTGTGCATTTAAGCACTAAACCGCACAATGCATGTGCGCCCAGGAAGCCTGATGTAAAGATGTGGATCCAATGATCTGACCAATGAGAAAAACTATCACTTTTAGTGATAAGTTTGAAATCTTGTTTATTGGCACCTGAGTGCCCACTTTATTTGTGCCGGCTTTGCAATGGATTTAGATCAAATCCTCTATGTTGTGAGGCCCAGAGGGAAAAGTGAGAAATTTGACTGGTTCCCCTCTCCTTGAGAGGCCAGTCAGAAAATAGATATCTTTAGCCGTTGGATTTAACAACTGTCCCTCAAGCATGAATGCCTCTGCATCCAGGTTCTAGTAATCTACCAATTCATTTAGTAACCTGGGTTGTGCCCTTATAAATGAACATTGGAAGAACATTAGAAAACCACATTGAGCCAATGTGGCAGTAGCATCAGGGTCCTCTCCGACCAAAACATCAACATCCTCATGCTCCCTTTCCCTCCAGTGAACATACATCTTGAAATTTACAAGTTCATGGGGGATTAACTCTTGCACTTTTAATTTTTTTCAACATGTTGGAGGGTATACGTGGGTTGTAATATACATAGTCGCGTATGCTCGTGTGCAGTATTTTCTCTGCATGTGGGCATATGCTGGCTGTCATAGGACAACCCACGTATATGTATGACTGACCTTTTTAAAGGTCAGCGCCCCCCCAAAAAACAAAAGGAAATCCACAAACGACTAATTGAAATGCAATAGGGGCTAGTATGTACTTACTTGGTCCAAGAGGAAGTTTGTTTCATCCACTGAAGCTCCCAGAATCAACTCTTTTGACAAAGGGGTGTTTTTGTCTCCTTAGTCAATTTCTCAATTAACAATGGTGATAATGAGCTGCCAGATTCTATTTATAGATTTTTTTGGACTCCTTTGTCGTTTTTTCTAGCCTGAAAATCATTTAATATGGTCCAGGAGTTTCTTATGGATGGTTGCGATAAGTGTTACTTTGGGTATTTGGAAACTTTTTGGAGATTTGGGGCATTTTTAAGGTCTTTTGGTAAAAAGTCATTTTTCCAACTTGTTGCATCTAATTTAGGATTCCACCTCCACTTGTTGTATCTCGTTGTCTTTGTCACTTTGCCATAGGATCAACCCCACTGAGTTGTGACACAGAACCATCATTGCTGCTTTAGAAGTGTCGTAATTTAGTGGTAGAGCCTCCCCCTTCATGGATGCCCTAGGTAGATCCTGGTTGCATTTTTGGTATCCATGCCGTCACTAATGACTATAGGCTCGAGAGTCCTTATTAGTTTTTCCTGATTATGAGTTTGATCCTCATTTGTATGATTCATTATCACTCTTGACCTCATTCTCAGGACTCGCAAAATACAACGAGTCTTCTTTTAAGCCCTTTTCAGACCCTCTAAACATGAAAAGATTGTCGAGTGATCCTGTTGCCCTTCACGCTCGCTAAAATGAAATTTGAAGGCACGTCTGTTCGATAGTAGTTTACCCCTTTTTTGGTCCGGATGGTCAATTGTACGAACAAAGGTATACTCTAGGAGCTTCGGTTCTCTATAAGAGTATTCTCAGGTATGATTTTAACCCTTTTTCGGGCCCGAGGGACTAAATTTATGAAAAAGGAACCCCCATGGAGTCCATAGTTAATCTCTTTTCAGACTCCCTAAAATTGAAAAGATCGCCGAGTGACCTTGTTCCTTCACACTCGTTAAAATGGTCCAGAAGAACATCCCATACAGAGTCCATAGTTAAGCTCTTTTCAGACTCCTTAAAAACGAAAATATTGTCGAGTGATATTATCTTTGTCACACTCATTAAAATGATTTCGAATAGACGTATTTTTGGTGCTATTTTACCCTTTTTTCGAACCGACTAGACTACCTTCGAAAAAGGTACCCCAATGGAGTTTCCTTTTACGTTTTTTCAGAATCTCTAAAAATGAAAAACCGTCGAGCTTACCTTCTTTGGGCTCATTAAAATTACATCGAAGGACATTATCATTGTGTCTTTTTAATCACATTTTCATTTCTGCGTCTTTGGCCTAATGCCGGCTCCATGTTGCCCTCAACTGAACCATTTGAAGCATGCCTTATACGCAAGCCTTGTAACACTTTTGCCTCTGGGTCTTGACACCTTGACCCATGGAGGGATTTTCCCGAATGTCATTTTCCTGCATATGTTTTGTTTCTCTAAACATTAATGTGTTCCTTGTGCTTGGAACTAGTATTTTTGTGACACTCGTTCCTCCTTTGTAACGTATCATTCTTTTTCAAAAAATTCAAAATATTTAAAAAGACAAAAAAATAAATAAAAAAACCCCAAAAAGAGGAAGGGAAAAGTATTTTCTTTTTGTTGGAAACACAATGAGTCACCCTTGGACAAAGAACATCCTTCCGTTTGTTCGTCAATATCTAAGATTTAATATGACCTTAGGAAGTTGTTCTCACTACATAGAGCTGTGTCCTCATCTATTTGGTTATTCTTCCAAACATATGGAGAGTTCATGTTGCCTCCTGCATTGTGAACTTATGTCAATACCATGCTGCCCGAGTCTCATATTTTGTCGTGATATTGTCCAAGGGAAGTTTTTACCAAGCTTGAGTCGGCCCTTTTGCAGTTTGTCTCTTGACTTCATGCCTGACCATCCCTAAAGCCCAATCAAGTCTTTGTTTGAAATCAGTGAATCCCTCAGCCCGATCATCAAGATCCTCTAGTCTGTTCCCCGATGAGCTATCAAAGACCTCTGGGTAGTGAATTCGTACACTCATATTACAATCCTACCCGAGTTATGAAGATTTTTAAGTTGTTGCTCGAGCTCTGAAGGCCTCATCTCTAGCCATCAGGCATCATTAGCTTCTTTAATATGGATACTATACATGTATATCCTTTTTTTGATTTCGAGATGTAAATCCATTGTGTATTGCTCGCAGCTACACTTTATATAGTTATATGACATGGATCTGCAGTGTATTTGATTGGCAACCATGATTTTATTTCATTCTGAGCATGGGTATGCCCGCCTCGATGAGACAATTGTTATTTTTCAGATGGCACCTCCTGAACTTTGGTCCCTGGGCTCACTCGCTTCATATGTTGGTGAATATTGGTAATGTATTTCTGCCATCAGATTCTCTTCTGACCTCACACATTAGGGGGCATCTATTATAACCCTAATTTGCACCAGATATGCATACTTGGCATCAGGCCATGTTACTTGCCATTTTTTCCAAGCTACCGTTGAACATATCTTCAAAAAACCATCCTCTTGAGGACATACGCACCCTGTACCAATGCTTCCCATGTATATATGCTAGCCGGCCCATTACAACCCGCGTATACTGAAAAAAGCACAAAAACTAGAAAGTTGCAGACAAAATACAGATTTTCGGGTAATTGCCAAAACCATTTGACCACTCATAGTTGGCAACTCAACTGGATAACTACCCTTTTTTAGCCTATAAAAGGATAGGTAGGGGTCCCTTTCAAAAAAGGAGAATATAAGAGTAAAGAAACTCTGCCCTTTTTTGTATTCCCCTTGCCCCAATCTTTTGCAACCATTTTGTGAGAACTGAAAGGAAGAATAAGCACATGTGGAAGAAGTTAGTGCATGGTTGAAGAGGAGCCCAGGACCAGGTTCAAGGAGCAGTGGCCGATCTCATCATTGTAAGTTACTTTTGTGAGGTTAATAAAAGAATTACTTTTCCCGTTTCGCCATATGAGGTGTTTAATATTCAGTTTTGATTATATTTTATTAGAACCTCTAACCCACTAATTCATATATGAGATGCATGTTTGGAGTTCTTTGTTTGTCTGTTTATGAATGCAGGTTGGATTTGGGAGGAGACTCGCAGTCAAGGAGAAATCAAACACAAAAGGATCAACACCAAATAAGGAGTTCAAGGTATAGTTACTGGATCCTTTTATCCTTGTGTTTTGTGCATGAATGTGGGGTTTATGTCGGGATGATAGTAAAAAGTAGGAGACTTTAAAAGCTCATTTCTGCATGCATTAAAAAACCCCCAGTGCTATTCCATAGGGGGTTTTCCCACCCACGACAGCTCTAGCGGATCCATGGTGACAACAACTTCCTCGTTAAGTGACTGTATCTTTGTGCACACATCCTCCAGAGTATGGTTTCACCTTGCAATGATACCCATCCAATCGCTAACTTCTTGAAATTTCTTCATGAATTATGTTGTTCATTTGTGCAGTGCTTCTCTCGTGTTATTTCCTTCAAGCACTACTTTTTCCATTTTCTCTTGAACCTTCTTGGGTTGTTGTTCTGCTTCACACTGAATCTCCCACAACTATGCTTCCTGGTTCTCTGTGTGAATGGCCAAATCTAACCATGCTCCTAGAGTAGCTCAATATATTTCTCAGGCTCACCTGCTACACTAGACTCAGGCAGTTGTGGTGCTTCCTTTTGAATCTTTGGCCAAGCTTCTGCAAGCTTCTCCTGGACTCTTTCTAGTTTCTTCTCCACCTGGATCTTTGCATATTATTCTTGTGTCTGACATGCTTGGGCGAGGAATGATTCCTCCTTTGAATACTCTGTGTCTTGTTCAGCCTCTTGTAGCCTATGTACCAATTGATCAGTTGAAGCTCTGACAATTCCAATTAGATTCGCTAATGGCCACAACTCGAACCTACATTTGGAGTCCACTGGCCGTCAATTTCTTTGAATGTGTCTCCACCTCTTCCTCCCCTATAGATGGACCTTGTAGCGGCTACGCAAGTCTCATCCTCAATGTTGAAGGAAGGAATGGTATAACTTCTATTTTTTCCAGGAAAAGTTGCATCAAATATGCACACTATTGTGGATTTTGGAGTACTAGCTCCAGCTGTTCTTGCAATGAGGTTGTATTGTCTTTTGATGTTGACTCAGGTTCCTTCTGAACCTCTGGAACTTCTACCTCTTTCTAGACCTTGGCTTCTGAGGTTCCACTCCTTTGTATAGCACCCTCAACGTTGATCATTGAGGGAGTGCGCTGAAGACTTGGAACTTGCAGAATTTGGTACTGTTTGAATCTCCGTTGAAGGTGGAGTGTCCTGAATTGGTACAAAAGGAATAATATATTGGCTCGGGGATTCAACGTTTGGACCAGTGAGTTCTGGTCGATGTTTGAGTAGCTCAGGGAGGTCCAACTACATGGGATCCAGTTCAATGTTTTCGGGTGGGATGGTTATTTATCAAGGTGACAACTGGGGTTTTGGGGGTGATGGGGGTTGTTCAGTAATGATTATGGTGGATGGAGTGGTATCAGGTTCAAGATCATCTTGAATGTCAATGATTTGGGCTGCTTGAGTCATTGCTCAAGTACAAGGGATGGTTGATGATATAGGTTGAGGGTTAAGAATCTTTACTAGGGAGAGCCCTGTCCTGGGTTTCTTGACCAACGGGTCTCCAATGAAATCAGTGTTTAAGATGTCATTGACATCTTTAATTGTCAACATGGATTTCTCTAGAAGATGTGAGAACATGGTAAATGTCCTCTTCTTGCGTTCCAGTGGCTACGTCTCTTCCTCCTCCTCCTACGAGTTTGTATGCACTGGAGCCTCTTTCTTCTTCTCCTCTGGGCCCGAGCTCGGTCCTACCCCTACTTCCTTTCCATTTTCTTCAAAATATCCATCAGTAGAAGTTAGTGCATCCCCGACTTGCGTAGGTTTCATTTAACTCCTAGCCATGACATGACCTCCTTGTCAAAGGCCTCCTCATCTTGGTAGAACGACAACATCTGGGAGTGGAAGTCTTCTCTCTTGGCATGTCTTGGACATATGAAGGTGTGGTGGCAGTTCATGCTGAACATGATGTTTCGCGTGTTCAGGTTGAGAAATTCTTAAGGTATGCACAACCTCCAAGTTGCGTCAAGCAACCGATTATACCATTTTGAGAACATTGCGTTGTTGAATGTGGTTTTCTCTGAGTTCGACCTTGAGTTCCAAGGATCGAACATCTTTTCCATTCGACCTTTATCTACTGGTGATAACAGTCATCCTGAAGGTGGATTACACTTCATCATAGCGAACACAACTAGCAGGTATCCATCGGTGAAGGTTTCACCCTTCTCCTGCGCTTCTTAGCATGTGACCAAGATTTCTTCTAGCAAGTAGCTACACCAGTTGAATACTGCTCCATTGGTGCGAAAATCCTCTTTTGACAAGGCATACAACGTGCACTCACCCTTGTAATATGACCGCATAACCTTGATAGAAATCACATAGCAAGATGTTATGACTGTCTCGAGCAGAATGGGGTCAATATTGGCTGTGTTCCCCCCTCTCTGAGTATGAAATTGTTCATACAAGTTGGGTTCTCCATTTTTCTTCCCATGTTTACTGGGACCTTGAAATCCTTTTGATATGTCCTCGCCTTTGATGGAGAGGCCTATGAGTTGATGGATATCCTCTGCATGTATGAGATACTGTATGTCGAGACATAATCTCCTGTCATGTACGCAGTTGATGAGGAACTTAGTACATTGCGCAACCTCACCTTTAGTGCTGAAAAATAGCAAGTCACAGAGATTCATGATGGTGGAGTTGAAGAGGTTGATGAACTATGGCTTTGGCACAAACTGCATCCCTCCCAACTCATCTAGAGCCACACTCCAGAACATGTCTATGTTCAATTGTGGGAACATGACCTGGTCTGTGAGGTTGAGGTCGATGAGTTTCACTTGCTCAACCTTTCCTTTGAGATTGCCTATGATATCGACTTGGGGATCACATGGCTCATCCAGCACTGCGTCTTTAGAAACTGAACTCCTTCTTCCCGTAGCTCTCGACATAATGACTCTGGACTGTCAACAAACTTTGACAAGCTAACTCATATTCAGGATCATGATTGAGGGTCTAGGGATTGCACACATGTGATTAAAATTCAGATACCGCAAGGCACTAAGTTCTCTCTTGGAAACAATACATGTTACACCAAGTTCACAGAACATTATACTCGGTCTTAGCTGGAAAATTCTGTAATAACTACTAAGGCCACTCATCATTAAGCCTATAGAGACAACTTAGAGCTGAGTTTTCCAACGAGACTGTTTAACGAGGTAAATCTATTAGGTGATCGTGGCATTTATTGATCAAGTTGGTTAGGGACATGGTTGACTTCAAACCTTACCATTTGAATGGATGATAATCCTGGTGCGAATACCGATGACATCTTCGCTTATCGAAACTTTATGGTTTATCAGAGTTCAGACAACTTATTGTAGTGGTCATAAAGGTTATGACTGGATTGGGTTCGTGTGGCACATGGACTAGAATTGCATACCGATTCACTCTCCCTCCAACCACAAAGGGGTCCCTGTCACATTTAATGTCTGTCTTTAATGGACTCATGGATCTTCTGATCCTACGCTGCTGAGTAAGAAATTATGCACCCAAGCAACACTTAGACAAAAAAATGAAATACATGTCGCGGTGCAACAATGCACACTTGGACTTTATTAACCAAATTCAAATAAATTGAAAAAAAAATCAAATATAACTAATATACATGCTCTTTTGGACTAGAGAAACAATCCTTTAGCTTAGTTATGAGAAATATAGGGTTTTGGGCGGACACCATCCACCCATCCTGACCAAAGTATACCATCTAGTTGCACAAGTCTGACTACTCCAGAGGGTCAGCTCTTTACGACTATAAATGGTCCCAACCAATGCATGCACAACTTTCTTGGATGTTTCTGGTATCGAACGTCATCAAGTAGGACCTTATCTCCTTCCACAAATGTTTTAGTCTTAATGTGCCTGTCATGCTAATATTTCTTCCTTTCTTTCTCAATTGATTGATGAAAGTTTGCTAAAAACATGGTCTTCTCAAGTTCTTTCAATGCCAAAACCCTCTGTGCGACTGATTCATCCTCTGAAATGTGTGTAATATGTGCAATGTATAGACTTAGGGTAATGAACTCTTCAGGTACCACAACCTCTTTCCCATAGACTAGTTGAAATGAAATATACTTGTGGAGTTTCTTCGTGGTTGTACTGTAAGCCCATAAAATTGCTGGGACTCTGTCATACCAATCTTCCATGTTTGTGCAACAAACCTTAGTTAATCCTCTCTCCAGAATCTTGTTAAATGCCTCTACTATGCCATTGGCTTGTGGGTGGTAGGGGATACTTTTATGATGTTGGATTAAGAAATCTGTTGTAAGCTTTGCTATTGTACTAATGATAAAATGACCACCCTGATCAGTGGTCAGACTCCTAGGACATCCAAACCGAGTGATAATTATTTCAAAAATAAACTTGGCAACAATATCGATCAAGAAATCCTGAACATCTTCTACCTCAAACCATCGTGTAAGGTAATCAGTTGCGGTAATAATATATCTGGCATTTGAATGATTAGCTGTGGGGTTGATTGGTCCAATAAAGTAAACTACCCACTTCTCAAATTCTTTTAGAGCTCAAACTGGATGAAGAGGAAATTCATCTCGCCGTGATGGCTTGCCTACTCTCTGACAAACATCACAGGATCTAGCATATTCCTTCACATCCTTGAAGAGTGTGGACCACCATAATCCATCTTGGAGGAATTTCTATGCAGTGGGATTCCCTCCAACATGGCCTCCCACAACTCCACTGTGGCACTCCCACAGTATGTCTTGTTTTTTGTGTTCTAAGACATGCCTTATGAGGATACTATCTAGGTCCAACTTATACAATTTCCCTACAATAAATTGATAGTCTGTTGATCAAACCACCATATAATGAAATTTCTGAGTTGCAGAGTATGTTTCTAGGCAAGCCCCTGTGCTTAAGAAGACTGTTATGTCTTCCAGGTATTCTAGTATGGCCTCAACCTGGAACAGGTCTGCATCTAGGAGATGATCATCGACTGCTCCACCACTTTCTCCCGACTCTAATCTGGACAGGTGATCGTGGCCCATGTTGCATCTTATAGGTTTGATGATAACCTCAAATGAAAATTCCTGGAACAGTAACAACCATCAACAAATTATTCCTTCCAATACAGGATTGTTAACTAGATATCTTAACGCAGAATGATCAGTGAAAATTTTAAAATGAGAGCCTAACAAGTAATGTCTAAAATTTTGTAGAGCGTAAATCATAGCTAAACCCTACCTTTCTATGGTTTTATAGTTGCACTCAACTTGCAATAACTTCTTTCTATCAGAGTAGATGGGATGATACATGGCTCCATCTCCTGGTTGCGATAAGATGGCTCCCAAGGAAATACCTGATGTGTCCACGTGCACATGAAATTCATTTTCCCAGTTCAAAAATATCAGAATAGGTGATGTGATGAGTTTTTCCTTCGGTATGTCAAACACTTTATCACACTTTGGTTTCCACTGGAACACTTCTAAATTCTTTAGTAGATTTTCCAGGGGTGCAATAATGTTTGCATACCTTCTGATAAACCTGCGATAGTACCCTGTGTTGTAGGAAAATCTCCTCACAGACAGGTAGATTGCCTCAAAGATCTAGACCCTAAACTCTAAGACAGAAAGTGATTAACATGGACACTGACTTCCTTTCAAATCTATACAAACTAATGCATGAGGAGGAAGGAGAATAGAAGTACCTCTTTATCGATGTTTGTCCATGCATGCTCCGAGTCGAGCTCCAAACTCTCGCTCCTCGATGAGTCCTATAGACAAACAAAGTATGACCACTTCCTACTCTATTGATATTAGCTTGAAAATAGATCTATCTATCAATGATAAGTTCATGTAAGATCAGACACAAACTAGAAAGAAACAGGCCAAGCAAATTATATTAATGAGGACAAAACATTGCTTACAACCATGGATGAATTGCAGCAGCTTTGTCAAGTTCTCCTTGTCTTCCCCTTGCTCAAAAGATCCACAATCTGAATGATGATAGCTTCACTGATTACTCCCTATGAGATCATAGGTCTCTTGCCTCCAAAATATCTCTGTTCCAACACCACTTATGAGATCATAAGTTTGGTGTGATTCTCCTTTTCCAGTCCTCTTTCACCATTAGAAAGCTTGCTTATATAGCCTTGGAGAGGCTTTAACCACTTGAGATATCCTTGGGGAAGTTGAGTATTTTCCTCCTTCAGTTGAGGATCTTCCCTAAGATCATGGCTTGATTGAGGATTCGAATCCAACCGCCTTCCAAGAATGAAAAGATGCTTTCCCCTTTCATCTCAACAGCTTAACTACTGCCTAGAATAGGTAGTGCTCCCTCGAAAGGACCATCAGAGTGTTGTAGCGCTCCCTAGTAGGCTTTAGGGGGGAGCAAGAACTTTCAAAATCTATAGTGCTCCCTCAAAAGGGACAGAGGAGATTTATAATGCTCCCAGACAGTGTAAAGGGGAGCACCGGTGCTCCCAGAAGAGGTATAGGGGAGCGCTCTCCTTCAAAAGCTCAGTTTTTGAGGTGCTTTCAGATGACAAAAGGTTTGCAATCCTGCTGAATCATTTATCCTCTTCCAATTCAAATGTTTGAGGTGTTTCAAGTGTCCTTCTCATTTCCTTATAGGCACAACATAGGCATCATGGCAGTATGCTTCCCTGACACTTGCGAAACTTGTGAGAAACATGTGACACTTGCGACCTTGTGAGAAAAATGTGACACTTGCGACCTTTGTAATGACGACACTTGTGACACTATCAAAGTGAGTATTTTTGATGTGTAACAGATTGCCCCCCAAAGTATGAAGTTAGAAAACATGAATTGATAACCAAAATGCTTTGTAGACTTTCAAGCAAGGGTATAGATGCAGAGAACCTGACAAGAGCTGCACACAAACATCCAACAAATATTATGACATGTTTCAAAACCCAAGGTAGGCATACCTATGCTTGGGTGATCAAGACTTGCAAGATATGGCCGCCATAAAATACACTGCGGATCCATAATTGTATTGATAAAAAGGTATAGCCACTGAAAATACATTGTGGATCCATACTCTTATGACATGAACTGATCATAGCCACGAAGAATACACAGTGGATCTACGAGATGACAAGACATAGCCACTACCAATACAAAGTGGATCTATGTAACAGTATATGTGTCATTGTTCAAGAGAAACTCCTTCGCAACCTGGGAAAAGTACATATCAAAGTGATCACTCAAACCAGGGTCTTCTTACCGATCCCGATGTAGTACAAATATAACCATGTGAATAGATGTCCTGATGTCGAACATGACAGAGACCACTTGATTACCGATCAATGATGTAAACCGTTAACAAGTGCGAGGGAGATCACCATTAATGTCAATGATTCCCAAGGTACCCTAGTACATTCCAACGAATGTGAATGGATGAGCTGAAGTCGAACATCCATGGAATCATCCGATCAGAGGTCAATGATGTAAACCCACTGTCGAATGTGAGGAGGCCTACCATTAAGGCATGCAGGTCCCAAAGTACTAATTGGTTTCTAAGTCTACTTCCTGGATAATGTGTTGAAGTCGACAGGAATAGACTCATCGAGGGAGGGCCTTTTTATCCCCCATCAACGACACAAAACAGGAATAGAGATTTAATTGGTAGATCAAATGAACATGGATTGACACGGGTTTTGAGACAAGATATTTGTGATGGCTGACTTCTATAGGCGGATATGTCCCTTGAACACTAAGGCACAACAACAAAAACATGACATTGACCAAAACTTGATGATGCAGTGGATGTTGTGACTTACGTCAGGTGACCCAGAGGAGTGGAAGAAACTCAAAGGATTGGCTCAGTGTAGAGGTTCAGTGGATTAAGATGTGCGCAAAGACAAAGTGCTGTGTTCAAGGGAGACTCTAAGTGTTGCTTGGTAATGTTTCCAAAAACTGCTTGGCTTGCTTCTTTCAATTTTTCCCCCATCCAGATAGACAAGTACCTCTTTTTAATTTAACGAGCTCGAGGATGATAACACATGCTCGATAAAACTCACCTTCGGTAAGTTCCTCTTCCTTTGTTTAACGAACTGGAATAAGTAAGGGTTTGATCCCGTATGGGCCTGTAGATGTGTGCTTTAGCGAGTCCAAAGACAGAAAACTCGAAGGTTTTTCAGGATTATAGAGTCTGGAAAAACACTTAAAAGAGAACTCTCTCAGTTCCTTTTTCGTATAGTAGTCTAACGAGACCGAAAAAGAGATAAACTATTGCTCGAAACATGCCCTTTCAAACCTTTTAACGAGTGTGAAAGGAAGCAAGGTCACTCAACGATCTTTTCATATTTAGAGAGTCTGAAAAGAGT
Source organism: Picea mariana (assembly GCA_032191745.1). Classification (NCBI taxonomy): domain Eukaryota; kingdom Viridiplantae; phylum Streptophyta; class Pinopsida; order Pinales; family Pinaceae; genus Picea; species Picea mariana. The sequence goes on from JASDQU010101106.1 coordinate 261,538, forward strand.
TTAAAGATGACTCCAGGGGGTTCCTTTTTCGTGTGTTCGTGTATCCGTACGGGTCCAAAAAAGAGATAAACGTTTACCCGATTGCATTCTTATGTATTTACGAGCACGAGAAAGAACAAAGACTAAGCTCAGTATGCCCCCAGCTTGAAAGCTAGTGGCTTAACTACAAAATGATCATCAAAGGCTGGAGACATGCCCTCCAAGCTTTGATTCATTCACCGGCTCTAAGGTTGTCACCAATTTCTCTAATAGACGAGAAAAAGGAGAAAGGTGGATGAAAAGAAGGTTCAAGAGAGGTGACCGTTTCATTTTTTAACGAGCTTGACATAGGAAAAGAACTATGCTCAAGGCCTCTGTTTCATTTTTTAATGAGCTTGTCACATAAAAGAGAAACTATGCTCGTAGGTTCGTTCGGATCAGGGTTTCCAAGAGGATAATGCTCTAGAAGGGTACCATGTCAAGGGACAAAAAATGGTCATGGCCTTCAGGAGGTCTTCACTGGAAGGAAGAGAATCACTCGAGAAGGAACACATGTCGAGGGTCGTGACAAGGGTAAGGAGATCGAGCTCCAATAACCCTACCGAAGAGATCACCATGTCAACTACCGGATCCAAATCATCGGAAGTTGAGGTCATGGGAGACAACGCCACATAATTGACATGCGGCGGGGGTGATACTGTCTGCATATAAGAACCACTTAGGGAGGTAACCCAATCAGGGATGATGAATGAAAGTTGATCAATAGTCACAATTCTTCCATTGTGAGGGAAAGATATCACATGGAAAAGAGTGGATACAATAGCTTTCATGGCATAGACATAATCCTGCCCAAGGAGTAAAGAAAAATCTAAGGGGTCTCAGACTACCATGACATCTATAAAGACAGTTTTCCCTCCCAAAGTTACAGGAAACTGAGGAAGGATCCCTAAAGGTTGACTAGTTCTTCCGTTAAAAGATAATAGATTCTGTGTAACCGGTGCAAGCTGCGGACAACCCAAAGTGTACCAAGCAAGAGAAGACAAAATACTAACGGATGCACCTTCATCTATCAACATTTGAGGAATGTCCCGACCACAAACCTGTACTGTAATCTGGAAAGGAATGTGGGAGGGAAGATGAGGTCTACTTAGCACACCCTAATAAAAAAGGATGGCCTCATTACTTGGAGGGGGTTTCGCAAGAGAAGGAGGAATGCCCCCCAGCACGATAGAGTCTGTATTAACGAGAAAAACATGGGCAGTATTGGGTTTACTCTCTAGAAGGAGAGTAGGATCGACCGATGATCGAATTGGATCGACCAATGGTGGACTTGGATAGACCACTTTGGCACTCTTCAGAGGAAGAGTGGGACTGACCGAGGAAGGGACTGGATCAGTCACTTTGACATTCCTCAATGGAGGAATGGGATTGACTGATGGTGAAACTAGATCGACCACTTTGGCACTCTTCAGAGGAAGAGTGGGACTAACCGAGGAAGGGACTGGATCAGTCACTTTGGCACTCATCAAAGGAGGAGTGGGATCGATTGATGGCAGAACCAAATCGACCACTTGAGTTTCATTCTCCAAGGGAAGAATGGGGTCGATGGGTGGAAACGGATCGACCGCTTTGGTGTCACTCTCTAACAGGAGAGTGGGATTGACCATGGATGAAAATAGATTGACCACTTTGGTGTCACTCTTTTGATGAAGAGTGGGGCTGATCGATGACAAAACTGGATCAGCTAGTTGGGTTTGTGGTTCAATCGAGGAGGAAACTAGATTGACCACCTGATCAACTAGACTGACTGGGGATGGAACTGGATTGACCAGTCCATCAACCAATGATGGGTCGGAGGAAAGCTTATGATAACCTTTTGGAAGTTGAAGTTTTTCCAAAAGAGAAGAAGCCTCGTCCATGCAAGGACAAAGGTGAGAGTAATGATTACCTTTACATAACATGCAAGGGAACTTGACAGTTTGCTTCTTCTTACCAACCTGAACATCACTAGTTGATGGGGTATCATCGACATGACCGACAGAGGCCGATGGCGTGGAGGACCACATTTCTAAGACCTGGGTAAGACCGAGGAAATCCCTCAGAAAGTGGTCACCCTTGCAAAGGCTGCAAGGGAATTTGGGTTTTGGATTCTTCCTTTCAATCTTGTTGACCTCATCAACACTCCTAGTACTATTAACAGTAATTGGTTTCTTAGAGCCAACATCTGATGTTGTTGGGGTCTTGGTCCTTTTCGGGTTCTTCTTCTTCTTCTCTTTCTGTTTCTTCTTCTTCTTATTAGCCTGGCTACTTGCCGTAGAGATTTCACTAGGCAAAGAAGGAGAAATGGAAGGAGACTTGATGGATGAAGAAGGTGAAAAGTTGACATGAGGTTGATGTGTGGGTGGTGTATTGACATCCAAAGTATTAGGTGCGACTGAAACATTGGGAGGATTCAGGATCACCGGAGTGGGGAACAACCAAACTGGTAATCCAATAGCAAGTCCTGGAAGACTCAGTGTGGCAACATATGGAGGACCAAAGTTTCCAAATGAAGGAAAGGTGTAAGGTTCACTAGGAGAAGGGGTTCCTCCATTGGTACTCCCAAGATTCGATGCCATTAACACTGACTCGACTTAAGGTCCACTAAGTAAGAAAAACAACACACGCTATGAATCTGAGAAGCAATCAATCAAACAAACCTTCCTATGATGAAACCACTAGTTGGTGATGAAATCCAACATCGCGAGATAAAAATAGGAAGGGGCGGGGATATAGCAGGTGGATCAGTTACGTCAGAGACCTGCTTAACAGACTTACACCTTGGTGCAAGATTCCATGCAGTAATTGTGGATTTACCCTCCAAGGAGCCCGAGTGAGTTTGACCAATGTCTGTTCCAAGTACAGTGAGACTTCCCTTCACAGTCATCTTGTGTAAGACCCTAAACATTGTGGCTACTAAGGTCACCAACTTGTAGTTAGCCCCTGGGTGGGTACATTCGACAGTCTAGTTGGAATGTATGGGTAGGATAACAAGTCCAAAATCAACTTGAAAGACTTCCACTCAACATTGTGGGTATACCTTCCAGTGACCCCCAATATACGATCCGACCACTACAAACAGTTGAACCACAGAGGGATAATCTCCATAACTCACCCGAATGCGACCTCGTGCGTAACCCCTGTGTGAGAGGGGGATCCCAGGAAGACTAATATGACAATTGGATTTGAATCTCCCTACCGCAAGATACTAAGTTTTTTTGATATCTTTGGAAAGTTATCCTTTCAACCTATTCCAAATCCCTACACCTTAAACTAATGTAGGTTTGCTAACAAAGATGTAAAAAGTCTGATAAATTTTAGTTAAGCGTTGATTTTAATGGCTATTGTTTATTCAGAGGGTGTACGAAAGTGAAACTGATGGAATGATGACTCAATTCCCAAAAATATGCATGGAATATGATAAGCAATCATTTCTTTTCAATGAATACCTATTTAAGGGAAAGAGGAAGAGTTGTTTTCACTATCAAACACTTGATAAGGAATGCCTTCAATCACTTTCGTTCTCAATCAAATCCAATATAATGCTACAACATTTCAGAAATGCAAACTAATCATTAATATGTACTTTTTTCGTTCATATGAGAATGATAATCAATTCAATGCAAAATTTCTCCTACCAACTACCCTTTTAGATCAAGGAGATTCAGACAAGAAAACACAGAGTTCGCACAAACAACACACCCTTTTGCAATCAAACAAGAGAAAGAAAACCAAAACAAAAAAGGAAGGAGAAAGAGATTGGATCAGATGACCTCAAAGAACCAAATGAGAAGAGTTACAGACTTCAAATGTCCTTCACTAGAGTTCCCGCTTAGTTGAATAGGAGAGAAGAAAGCAGGGGATCGATTTCAAGATTTCAACAACAAAAACTCAAAAATAATGAAGAAGGGCATAAAATCTGAACAATAAGGTGTTAAATTCTTAGGAGAAAGCATGTCAAAGGTCAAAAGAAGAATGATTGAATCACAAAACAACTCAGCAAGTCAAAAAACAGGGTTTGAACCTCCAAAAATTGCAATTTTTGAAGAGATTTTGGGAAAAAAAGGCTGGCGCTCTGGTATAAGGGCCACCAGAGCATTATAAATCTCTATCCAATAGCTTAAGGGAGCACTGACACTCTGCTAACAAGGCATGGGAGCACTGGAGTCCTAAAGCTCAGAAAAAGTCCAAAAAAACCCAAAATTTCAATGGAATTTTTGCAATCAAGCTGAGTGTGATGGAGCAAAGAGTCAATCAGAAAATGCAATCAGATAAATGGGGTGAACAAGGTCTGAAAACAATCAGATTAAGACAAGGTCTTATGAGGAAAAACAAAACTAAGAAAGTTTTGATTCCTCCCAAGTGGAGTCACCAGTTTCTGTTGTAGGAAAATCTCCCTGCGGATAGGTAGATTGCCTCAAAGAGATAGACCCTAAACTCTAAGACAGAAAGTGATTAACGTGGACACTGACTTCCTTTCAAATCTATACAAACTAATGCATGAGGAGGAAGGAGAATAGAAGTACCTCTTTATCGATGTTTGTCCCTGCATGCTCCGAGTCGAGCTCCAAACTCTCGCTCCTCGATGAGTCCTGTAGACAAACAAAGTACGACCACTTCCTACTCTATTGATATTAGCTTGAAAATAAATCTATCTATCAACGATAAGTTCATTTAAGATAAGACACAAACTAGAAAGAAACAGACCAAGCAAATTATATTAATGAGGACAAAAGATTGCTTACAGCCATGGATGAATTGCAGCAGCTTCGTCAAGTCCTCCTTGTCTTCCTCTTGCTCAAAAGATCCACGATCTGAATGATGATAGCTTCAATGATTGCTCCCTATGAGATCATAGGTCTCTTGCCTCCAAAATATCTCTGTTCCATCACCACTTATGAGATCATAAGTTTGGTGTGATTCTCCTTTTCCAGTCCTCTTTCACCATTAGAAAGCTTGCTTATATAGCCTTGGAGAGGCTTTAGCCACTTGATATATCCTTGGGGAAGTTGAGGATTTGCCTCCTTCAGTTGAGGATCAGCCTTAATATCATGGATTTATTGAGGATTCGAATCCAACTACCTTCCAAGAATGAAAAGATGCTTCCCCCATTCATCTCAACAACTTAACTACTGCCCAGAATAGGTAGCGCTCCCTCAAAAGGACCATCAGAGCATTGCAGCACTCCCTAGTAGGCTTTAGGGGGGCGCCAGTGCTTTCAAAATATATATCTCTCCCTCAAAAGGGCCATAGGATCTTTATAACGCTCCCAGATAGTGTAAGGGGGAGCACCGACGCTCCCAGAAGAGGTATAGGGGAGCGCTCTCCTTAAAAAGCTCAGTTTTTGAGGTGCTTTCAGATGGCAAAAGGTTTGCAAGCTTGCTGACTCATTTCTCCTCTTCCAAATCAAATGTTTGAGGTGTTTCAAGTGTCCTTCTCATGTCATTATAGGCACGACATAGGCATCATGATAGTATGCTTCCCTGACACTTGCGACACTTGTGAGCAACATGCGACACTTGCAACCTTGCGAGTAAAATGTGGCACTTGCGACCTTTGTAATGACGACACTATCAAAGTGAGTATTTTTGATGTGTAACACCCTGTGTGCCCTAGCGTGGAGCGTAATTGTTTAGCACTAGTAGGTGGTGGCATGTTCATAATGACCACAACTTTGGCTAGGTCTACCAATACTCCTTCTCGACATACTATGTGGCCTAACAAATTTCCATGTGGTACACAAAAGATACACTTTCTTAGGTTCAAATATATATACAATTCCCTACATCTATCAAACATTAGACATAGTAGCGCTACATGTTCCTTGAGTAGATTGTATATCGTCCAATCGTCCATATAAACTTCTATAATTTTGTGAATAAGTTTTCGGAAGGTTGCTATTAAAATCCGGGAAAAAACTGCAGGGGCGTTCTTTAGGCCGAAGGGAATCGCATTGTATGCAAATGACCCCCATTCTATTATGAATGTGGTATTCCTTTTGTCTTCTTCTACAATTCTCACTTAGTGATACACCGAAAATCCATCTGTAAATGAGTAAGATTCTTTCCCTGTAACCTGTTCTAGCACCTCATCTGTAAAAGGTGTCAAAAAAGGGTCATGCACACTGGTAGATTTAAGGCTTCTGTAGTCTACAGATACCCTAATTTCCTATGTACCTTTCTTGCTTTGGATGACTATGGGGATAAACTGTTCTTCTTCTTCCACTGGAAAAATAAGTCAAACTTCAAGCATCTTATCTATTTCCCTCTTAACCTTTTCTTTCACCTTGAGGTTAAGATGATATAGTCTATGGATTACAGGTTTTGATCCTGGTTTTAATTCAATTTTCATCTCTCCCATAGCTCCTTTCCAACCCACCTAGATGATATGCAAGTTGCACATATCCTTGAAACTATTTCATATGAACCTCGCTGCCAACTGTCAAATGCTAGTTCTCAATCTTCGTTCATCAATTGTATGCTCCTCCAACTCACTGATCCATCAACAATAGGATTTATGTAGTCTTCTCTCATTCCTATTGTTACAACGTGTAACTGATCCAAATCTTCTCCTTCCATATTGTTGTCCATTGGTTCTGTATATCGAGGGCCTACATATGGATCCAAGGGATGAACTACTTTGGTTTCGTTTGCTTTGAATGTCATAGTATCCCTCTTTAGGTCAAATAAAAAATAATTATCATAGGCCCAATCAATACCAAGTAGTGAAGGATAAGGGTCTTTATCCCCCATGATTTCGATGACCTCAAAGTCAAGTACAGTCTTTAGTCCCGCAACATCTATCTCCACATTATCCAGTATTCCTATTGGAAAAATACTATACTGATTACCCATCCTTAACTAGATTAGGGAATATGTCAATTGGGGTTTCCCTAAAGCTTCCCAAGTATTTTTAGGTAGTATGTTAACATCAGATCCTAGATATAACATAACATATTCAACCTCAAACTCATCCAACTGGGATGCTAATATAAACTCTTTCCTAGATCGTATTTTCCTTCTTTGCACTCTCTGAGTATTCTTCTCAGGGATATTAGTCCTTATTCTAGTTTCTGGAGATCCTTCAGTTCCTAGGACTAGATACAGGGCATTGCACAACTTTTCTTTCAGCTGGTCATTCCCAAGAATATCAGAAAATAACTGAAACCAAAGGTCAACTAAATTTTTTGACTGTTCAGGTTGTCTTACTGGGACTACGGGGTTTTGGGGTGTAGGGGGTGAAGCAGGTGCATGCACAATCCTAGGATAAACAATAGGATGAGGGGGTTTTTCTTCCATCTCAGGGAAAGGGATACTTTGGAATACTTCTATTGAATTTTTAAATAATAGCTTATTTTTCATAGGGTCATACCTATCCTCCTTAGGTGTTTCTTTCTGGATCTTAGGCAGATTATCAACATCTACACCAGTATTTGGTCCTCCTCAAGTAATGATTTTAATGTTGGGGTATCGTTAATTCTTGAATCTTCTTTGTCAATGTTGATATTTGTCCTTGTAGTTGTGCCAAATTTTCATCTTTTGGAGGCATGGACACTCTCAGGCTCCTCAGATATCCTTCCATGGCTTCAATATTCATTGATTGTTCCAAGGCATCTATCAAAGTGCCTATCCATTGTTGCGTTAACAAAATTCATGTCAGAGGTAGGAATCCATGGATATACCATTCTCATTGATGATCCTCATGAATTGGATGCTCTACTATCCCTATAGAATATTTAAACTTTTGACTATATTCCCAGGCTGATTCACCTTCCCTATGCTGAATTTTGCGCAACTCAGACAAAGCTTATTGTTTTGACTGAGGTAGCTTAAAATCTACTATGAATTTTGTCCATACTTGGCCAAGTGTGAATGCTTGGCCTTGCACTCCTGACACTCCTGGATCAATAGCTTTCATGTACCATTTGAGAGCACGACCTCGCAAGGTAGTCTGGAACTCAACCAATTTATTTGTGTCTACAGTCCCTTTGAACCTCCATATTGCTTCACATATGAACCAATGCTTCTCAAAATCCTCATCTCCTTTACCCTAGAATTATGGGTATTGAGAAATAAAACCTCCCGCATTACTAGCCATTGCTGATCTTATTGATCCTATCAAGATAAAACCTAACGGTCCTGGTTGCGATCTACCAGGGGATCCCAATATCCTCCCAGTATTCATGCTTACCGGTTGTGACTGACTAGCCGACTGTAATGGAACAAGAATAGCATAAGAAGGTAGTATAGAATTTACAACTGGTATAAAAGACACTTGGGGTATGGGGGATTCAGGGCTAGTGTCACTGTCTTGGGGGCGGGTTTCTTTGATCTGGGGGGTCTCGTTCTCATCCTATGAAGCAATATCTTTAGTTGGATTCCCGATATTTCCTAGTATCAGGGCTGGATATTCTCTTTCTTCTGCAAGATCCATGCCGGCTTCCTTTTCCCATGCTTCTACACCTTCTTGTTCTTGTCCACCCTCTTGGGGACTTATTTCTCTTTGCGCTTCTCTCTCACTTACTCTTTGACTGGATAGTCTTTATTTTATTCTCATCTTTCACAACTCTTCCTTCTGTCCTTCCTCGACTTCTCCTGGTCTGAATTCTTTCCACAACTTCTCAGACTATTTCATTGCTTTCTTTCTCTTACCGCACCACCACTTCTCAACTATGGGGACTCTTTTCAAGGCTCGCTCATTCCTTCAGTCCATTTCTTTCTACTCCCCCATTTTCCAAAGAACCCTCTCCCCTCTCTTAGGCCATGATTCCACACCAAAATCACCCCACCCCAAGTGAGGGTGTTTAAGCTGCCATCTCAGTCAGGGAAATAGTCAGCATCCCCTCCTCCATCAATAAACCCTTAATCCATCAGGGTATTTCTCTCAACAATCTTCCCCTTGCATCTTTCTTGAAATCCACTTCTTCCCATGAAAAATATTGGTGATTCTCAGCTGCAAATTAAATAATGTATCCTTCCAGAGTTGTATTGACCCAAAAATCGATCGCTCACGTTACTGGATGATCCAACTGATGAATCACTCCAATATTTTCTGTATCCCAAGTACATGTCTTCTAGACTCGTTCTTGGAATTCTAGAGCTTCTTGGAGCCTATCTATATAGTGGAAAAGTTCTTCTGGAAACTTAACCCAAAATATCTCGCACTGGTCACTCGATCTTTTTAAGTAAAAGAAAACCTCTCGTGTATCTTTCACAGATTTGCCTCTCAGCTCCGCTTCTTTCCATATGAAGGTGTCACAATTTTTCTCCCACCACTCATGAATATCAGATCGGTGAATACATGGAAGCATTCTCCCTACAGGTTCCATTTTAATGCAAGTCCCGACAACAGAACCATTTTGTTGGCGCAAAGTTGATTTGACCAGGGTCCTTCTCAGGTTACCAATAAAAGGTACCAAGTAGTCTAGAGATTTGGAATTTTCATCTTCTCTAGAGAGAAAAAGTCTCACCCGAAGTGCAAACAAGACAAGAAGATAGGGAAGGGTAAGGAGAATACTTAGGTAGATCTCCAGAATCATCAAGATTCAACATAGTCTTGTGCAATATGAACTAACAAGTAACACATTTGAATCCATTCATAACTAACAGTAAAGACAACAAAGTTGAGACAAAATTTGCAAAAAACTATAATATATTGAGCTTATCAGACATGAAGAAGTAAAGTAAAATGACAATTCATAACCATAGATAGAGAATTCCATAGAATAATTCAAAATTTTAAGTCCTTTCATATATTATCGCCAAAAGAGTTTCTGAGATACAATCCAACAGATACAAATCATTACTCTGTTACAATATTCCCTAGCTCCAAAATCATTCTCAAAGATCTATCTACCCTTTTCCCCAAAATGGATTACAATAACAGAACCTAAGTGGAGTGAATGATAATCCCATCTATCATGCAAGGTGGTTTGATACTTCACATGATTTCTTGTTCTTGTTTTGTTGTAACTTCTTTCTCCTTGTTGGTGTTGCATTGTCCTTCTTTCCAACAGTTTTTTGTTTCCTCGCTTGTTCTATTGTCCAGTTCCTTTGTGGCTTGCACAACTTGTGTTTGACCAACATTGGGATTGTAGTATTCTTTGCGCAACTTATAATCAACAAAATGAAGGGCCCAATAACTTTCTGTACAGATGGCATGTTTGATGCTTTTTTCCAAGAATGTTTTATCAGTGGCCTCAAGGATGAGATTCATGCCCATGTCCTCATGGCTTGGCCTCAGAGTTGGGTGGACGTTACTAACAGAGCTAAGGAAGAACAAAAATTTGTCTCTTCTTAAAACCGAAAACCATCCTTAATTCCTCACACTAAACCAATCACTCCCACTCCTCCTTCTACTCCACTAAAGATCCAGAAATTGACCAGGGCATAAATGGTTGAATGCCAACTCAAAGGCCTTTGTTATAATTGTGATGACAAATATTTTCATGGGCAAAAGTGTAAGGAAAAAAAGATTTTTATGGCCATCTCGGAGGATGTTTCAGAATACTATGTTGAGGCTCCCCTTGTGGTTGTGTCACTTAAACCAAATGACATGAACCCTCCCTCTTACCCTCCCAAAATAGACTTGATTGTTTTCCTAAATTCTCTCACTGGCTTCTTTGCTCCCCAAACCCTCAAGATAATTAGTTACATTAATCATAGGAAAGTCATCATTCTTGTTGAAAGTGGAAGCACCCATATTTTTATTCATCACCGCATTGCCCAAGAAACTAATTTCTATATTCGTGTCGTCAATAATTTTCAAATCATGATTTCTAATGGTGGGTCCATGAAATGTGGAGGGAGTTGTGAAAATCTGTGTCTCCAAATTGGTTAGTACCACATGAAATCTCATATGTTTTCCATCGACATGGGCGGTTGTGACATTGTGTTGGGTGCAGAATGGATAAGGACTTTGGGTCCCATTCTCATGGATTTTAAAGAATTAGCCATGCAATTCAACTAGGTTGGCCAAAAATATAAGTTCCAAGGAATCACCTTTAGTTCCTAGGATATGATCAGTTCCCATCACATGGAAAAGATGCTAAAAAAAGGTCATTCTGACATTATTGCACAACTCCATGCCATTCAAGCCACTGAGACACCCTCTGTGTCGCAGGACCTCCAATCCATCCTCTCTAAAAATCAAGTTGTTTTTTCCAATCCCCAGGGACTCCCTCCTTCCTATGGATTTCATGACCATTCCATTCCCCTTGTCCCTGACAAGCTTCATCCCAATATCCATCCCTATCGTCATCCATTTTTCCAAAAAAATGAAATTGGGAAAATTGTTCAAGAATTGCTCAATGCAGGTGTTATCCACCCTAGTACGAGCCCCTTCTCTTCTCATGTGGTCATGGTCCTTAATATAGAAGGTTCTTGGTGCATGTTTCCCAACTTCCGTTCCCTCAATAAACTCATCATTAAAGAAAAATTTCCCATTCGTGTCATTGATGACCTCTTGGATGAATTGAGTGGTGCCCAGTTCTTTAATAAACTTGATATTTTTTCTGGCTACCACCAGATATATATGAATGAGGAAAGCATTCCTAAGACTACATTTCAAACTCATGAGGGACACTATGAGTTTTTGTTCATGCCCTTTGGCTTGTGTAATGCTCCCTCCACTTTCCAAAGCCTCATGAATCATGTCTTCCGTCCTTTTCTCCGTCATTTTGTCTTAGTTTTCTTTGATGATATCCTCATCTATAGAAAAACCTGGACAACCCATCTTGCTCATGTGGATTGAGTTCTCCATCTACTCTCTCAAAACCAACTTTTCCTCAAACAATCTAAATGTGATTTTGGTACCTCATAAGTTGAATACTTTGGTCATCTTGTTGGAAAGGCTGATCTCAGGGTGAATCCTAAAAAGATTGAATCTATGCAAGATTGGCCTCACCCCAAGACTCTCAAAATATTGCGTGGATTTATGGGTTTAACAGGTTATTATCAAAAGTTTTTTATGAATTATGGAAAGATTGTGACACCTCTCACTTCTCTCCTTTAAAAGAATTCTTTACTTGGACTCCTGCAGCTGCTCAGGCCTTTCAAACCTTGAAGTTGGCCATGTGCACCACTCCAATCCTAGCCCTTCCAGATTTCAAAAATACCTTTGTCCTGGAATGTGATGCTTCTAAGAAAGTAATTGGAGCAGTCCTTATGCAAGAGGGTCAGCCTTTGGCCTTTACTAGTAAAAAACCGTTAGAGTGAAATTTGGGGAAATCATTCTATGAAAGGGAAATATTGGTTGTTCTGCATGTCGTGGATCTTTGGCGCCCTTATCTATTGGGGAAACGCTTCCAAATTAATACATATCATCAAAGACTCAAGTATTTTATGGAACAACACCTTTCCTCCCCAGAGAAACAAAAATGGGTGACTAAGCTCTTTGGATATGATTATGAGATCATTTACAAAAAAGGAAAATACAATGTGGTTGTTGATACCCTTTCTAGAAAATATGAAGATGAAGGGTCCCTTTTTTCTCTCTCCTTCATTGTATCAGATTGGCTCCAAGCGATTCACCAGGAATGGGTACATGATCCCAAAACTTCGCATCTGATGCAACAATTCCAGGCCAATTCTCTAGTTTCCCAAGGGTACTCTTGGAACAATGATGAGATTCGATACAAAGTCCATTTTTATTTAAGTAAACAGTCAAAACTTAAATCCATGATACTTTCTGAGCTTCATGCTACACCCACCGCTAGGCACTCAGGGTTTACCAAAACCTATGACTTGGTCAAACATTCTTTTTTCTGGGATGGTATGAAACACGACGTTCACAATTTTGTGGTAGAATGTGATGTTTGTCAATGCAACAAGTGGGAAATGGTAAAAGATCCTGGCACACTACAACCGCTTTCGATTCCACCTGCTATTTGGAGGGATATCTCTATGGATTTTATTGTAGGCTTACTTAAATCGGGCAATAAATCAGTCATCATGGTGGTAGTTGATATTATTTCCAAGTATGCTCATTTCTATGCTCTTCAACACCCATTTACAACCTCCACTGTGGCTCAACACTTCATGGATTAGGTCTTCAAGATTCATGGCTTGCCTCATTCTATTGTTTCTGATCGCGACCCAACTTTCACGGACAATTTTTGGCAAGAACTGTTCAAGATACAAGGTATCCAATTGCATCTCATCACAACTTATCATCCCCAGACTGATGGTCAAACTGAAGTTGCCAACAAGTGTTTGGAAACATATTTGAGGTATTTTGCATCAGAATGGAAAAATCAATGGGCTCAATGGTTACCACTAGTTGAATGGTGATACAACACTTCTTACCATATGACTACCCGCATGACTCCTTTTGAAGTAGTATATGGACAAAATCCACCTTCATTTATCTCATAATTTCCAGGTGTCTCGAAGGTCCAGGCGGTTGACCAAAATCTTAGAGTTCGAGAGGATATTCTCTGTACCCTCAAAGAGAATTTGGTCATGGCCCAAAATTGCATGAAGCAACAAGAAGATCAAGGTCACTCTAAACATCAATTTGCAGAAGGATATCAAGTGTTTCTTTGAATGCAACCTTATAAGAAAAATTCCCTCAAGGATGACCATTGTGAGAAACTGGCACCCAAATTTTATGGTCCTTATACCGTTCTCAAGCATGTGGTACATGTGGCCTATCAGTTATATTTTCCCAGTCATTATAAGCTCCATCCTAGTTTTCATGTTTCCTGCTTAAAGAAGGTGATTGGAACTAAGTGATAAACTCAAACTAACCTTCCCAAGTTGGATGAAGAAGGATCCATTTGGCTACAACCAGAAGCAGTTTTGGACCAACATGAGCATCGTCTGTGTCAGTGCACCATGAAGGAAGTGTTAGTCCAGTGGAAAGATACAACTCCAACAGATGCCACTTGGGAACCTGCTACCATTCTGCAACAATTTCCTCATCTCAAGCCTTGAGGACAAGGCTGTTTTTAAGGGGGAGGACATGTTAGGGACCTAACCCCTCACATAGGTAGAATAATATATTTCCATGTAATAAAGGTCAATATTAATAAGGCCTAGCAATAAGGAAGAATAAGTCAAATGTAAGAAGACCTAATAGAAGCTTTCGCTTATAGAATGATCTTCCTATAGATTGTTCTTTGGATAGACATATTCAGTATAAATAGGAGTAGAGGGTATGAGAAGGGTTGTATTGGATATTATTGTAATAGAGCTCTTCTTTGTTGGAGATTTCCCCCTCGAAGAGTCAAGTGAACATTGCTCTCAGTAATCAAAGTGCTATTTCTGGTGTTATTCTAGCATCATTATGGTATTATTGTGGTGTCGTTCTGGTTATATCATTATTTATCTTCCATTTATAGCTAATTATTTATGTTCTGCATAGTATTTTATATCTGGAATATTACACTACCCCATGTGAAACATTGGCGAGAAACTTATTGAGAGAAAAGTTCGACATAGGAATCTTGAATATATGGGGCTGAGCCCACTTGGGATTTTTTGTGGATGTGGTCAAGGAACAATATTACCCTGTTGATAACTATGAAGACCAATACATGAGATGGACCACACTGTGGCAAGAGAAGAGCCAAACAATGGCATAGTTTAAAAATAGTTTCCATACCTTGTGCACCAAGCTAGGTATCAAATACTTCAAGCAACATCTAGTTCTGAAATATCGTGGGGATCTGCATAGGTACATACAAATTGAAATGGATTTCCTAAGCATCTCATCATTGGGAGATGCCTATCGATATGATATCAAAATCGATAAGAAATTTAGGCACCAAAACAAATGGGAGTTCGGTTATGTGAATCCGAAACAACAAAAGCATGATAAAGACAATCCTACCAATAGCCTCTTGAGAACTAGTCCAAGACACATAAAAATAAGGGTAAAGGTAAGACAAAGAATGACATTGGGAAGTGGTGCGACTTCCACAAAATCCCTTGGCACAACACCGATGAATGTTGCTTGAAAAATTCATTGGTGGCAGAGGTCAAATACAAGGATCCAAACTTTGATTTGGAATATGATCCAAAAGATAATGAAGAAATACATATAATCGATGCATACCCCACTGCCACTGTCATGAACACAAAAATTCAACTAGAAGAACCAGTAGATCCTAAAGAGGGGGAGCGCCTCTTCCATTCATAGATTTGGTTGAAGGGGATCTCGCTTATTTTCCTTGTTGATAAAGACAACCAAAGTAACCTCATCTTAACTAAGGCCATTGAACAATTGGGGTTGTCGACAACACCACACCCACAACCATACAACATCGGGTGGCTTCACCAGGGATGATATCTCAGTGTCAGCCAATGGTGTCACCTGTCCTATGGAATCCAACCCTTCAAGGATGAGGTAGTGTGTGATGTTTCCCCTCTTGATGTATGTGATGTTTTGAGACAACCATATATTTTGAAACGTCATATTGTTTATGAGTCCCAACCCCATAGTGTCATTATTAATTTGGGGGTCGACGCTATAGGATACCATATGTAGTTTTGAATATTGTTCCACCAAAATAGTGCTGCAAGGTAATCTCTCATACCATAAAATTCAACCTCTTAATAGTCTGTTCAAAGGATGCAAAAAAGTCCACTGCAACCAATGCAACCTCAACATCTTCTATCCAACATAAGTAGATTGCATAAGGAAAATAAGATATTTCTTCTTCACCTACGATGGTGCCTACAAAATGCCTCATAAAGCCCAGATAAAACAGGTTGGTGGAATATATTAAACCTTGCTAGCAACATGTTCATGATTTCCTTCGACAGACCAAGCATCACAACTTCTCCAACAAGGAAAGGAACTCACCAAGATTTAGATTTAGAAAATGTTTTCCCCTCTTGCCCGATAAATCAACGCAATGGAGACCATTGCTTCCTAAGGGGGGAAGACTGATCCAGGTGGATATTGGTGGCCACCCACTTGTTCCAAATTCCACTTGGCTCATCTTGATAGTTTGCAGTTCAACACATTTTTCTGTAATGGTGACATCTCTTTGTAATTATGGGTTTTACACTTCCGGGGTTGTCTTGAATCCCTACAAATAATCTAGGTGGATATTGGTGGCCGCCCACCTATTCCAAGTGGCTTATTTTGGCAATTTTCATGCCAATACATCTTTTGGTACTTCTGAGGCTATTTTGAGGCTCTAAACAACATTTTTGGGGCTTTCCATAGTCAAACTATTGAGAAAGTCAAATTTTGATAGAATAATGTGTATTTATTGAAAATACCTTTCCAACAGTCTATCACATGCCTAAAACGAAGACCACATGAAAAATTTATGAACCTAGGAAGTTGATGTACTAACTTACCCCAACAGGGCCCACATGAATTTTGGCGCTTCATCTCCTAGGGTTAGGTTTTTAGATGTCTAGGGTTTTGGCATTCATGTTTATTGTAAAAATTCCTTCAAAGCCTCATTGTACTTATCTTCTTGTGAATGAGCATAGTTGTCACATCTTGTCTCAGTGATAAATCTTCCACCATTCTAGTGAGTCTTGCACTATGTATTTTTATAGTCTCTGTACATTTATTTCATTAATATAAATCATGTATTGATGTATTTCTCTATTTTTGGAAATATTATGTTTATTTCATTGTAACATCTCCGCTTTCATTTTGTTCTGAAAATAATCTAAATCATGATCCCCTTTTCCCTGAACAACAATCACACTCCCCTAGAGTGAGAGATAGGGAACCACCCTAACAGTGTCTCTCCCCTAGCATGGAAGAGGGGGCACCATGGCCCCAACATGGTCAGGGGGGTGCCACCCTTCATAAATGGTTAGGTGGGCACCACCCTTCTAGGTGTGTTTTGACCTAGAAATGATGGATTTGTTCCTCCCATATGACTTAGGGGTCATGGACAACTATTTTCATGGTGTCAAGGGGTGGAGACACCTCACAAAGTGAATGAGACACTTGGGAAGGTGCATACAACACTTTTTCCAGTGCATGCAACACTTACCAAGGTGCATACACCACTTTGTGACACTTGCGACACTTAGGGTGAGATACCTAGGTGTGAATATTTGGTGTGTAACAGATTGCCCCCTAAAGTGTGAGGTCAAAAGAGAAACTGATGGCTGAAACACTTTACAAATTATTCAATGCAAGGGTGTTGGAGTGGGAGAACCTGACAAAAGATGTAAACAAACATCAATCAATATAAAAATATGTTTCATTTCTCAGGAAGGCATACCTATGCTCAGAATAAGAGTGAATCAAAGCATGGCCACTAGAGATATAATGTGGATCCATACCTTCATGACATGAACTAATCATAGCCACAAAAAATACACAGTGGAGATATGAGGTGAAAAAACATATCCACAGACCAATACAATGTGGATGTATGTGAGAGTATATATATCAGTAAGATTTCCAACACGATTATTGTACTGAAATACTTTACATGCTCAAATGATCTCCATCGCAGCTTGGGAAAATCACATAATAGAGTGAAAACCCAACCCAGGGTCTTCATCCCGATCTCGAAGCGATATGAATCTATCCATACGAGTAGATGATTTTATGTTGAACATGGTAGGAACCACTTGATTATCGGTCATTGAGGTAAATCGTTAATAAGTGCAAGGGAAATCACCAATGATGACAATGACTCCCAAGTTACCCTAGTAAATTCCAACAAATGTGAATGAATGAGTTTAATTCAAACATTCATGGAATCATCATATCAAAATTCAATGATGTAAACCTACTTTTGGAAGTGAGGAGGCCTGCCATTGAGGCATGCAGGTTCCAAGGTACTAACTGGTTTCTAAATCTAATTCCTAGATAATGTGTTGAAGTCGACATGAACAGACTTGTCAAAGGAGGGCCTTGATGTATTCCCCATCATTGACATGAAACCGAAATAGGAAAGTGATGTGAGATGGTGGATCAAATGAGTATGTACTGACATAGGAAACAAAAATTGGTAATATTGCAGATGGATGGTTTGAAGTGAAACTTCCCTTGAACATGATAAGGCACAATAAGTGACTTGGAAACATTGAATCAACGAATACCAAATACATAATGTGATGGTAATGAGAGCACTCTTCGACTGGAAAGAAAAAGTATAGTGACACATGGAATTGGTACGAATCAAAGACAAGAAGATTACCCAACTATAAGGCAAGACGCAAATAGGTTCCATGTTCAAGGGAGACAACGATTGCCTTAAAGGATTCCAAACAACTTGACCCACTTCCTTCAATTTTTTCTCCCATCTAGATAGATGAGTACCTCTTTATTAATGAGCTTGAGGAGGATAAAATATGCTCGTTATAGCTCATCCTTTGGATGCGTCCCTCATCACGTGTTTAATGAACCTGAAGAAGGAGGGGTTCCATACTGTATGGGTCATGGATATTGGATTCACATAGGTCCTTCGATGCATAGTTTTAAGAGCCCAAAGAAGGTAAAATTGGTGGTTTCTCACGTTTAGAGAGTTTGAAAAGAACTTAAGGACAACTCCCTGTATGAATTTTTCGTAAATTTAGTCTCCCAAGCCCGAAAAAAATGTAAAAAAATACAAAGGAGAACTCTTCTAGTCATGCTTGACTAGAGTATTCCTTTTTCGTAAGGAAAATTTCATTGGGCGGAGGAAAAGAAGGTTCAAGTACTATGCTTGTTGATACCAGGTACCACCAAAGGATCATACAATTGTAAGGATTTACGCACCTGATTCGAAATCATATTTAACGTGGAAAATTGTGGGGTGGGAGGAGTAGGAAAAGGAAAAACCCCACGAGCAAGGAATCCTTAAGTATACCTACTYTTACACTCTCAAAACTATTTTGTCATAGAAAAGGGACATTATTCATTGGAACATTGTGTAGATCTGGAGTTGTATAGTCAAGTTGGCCAGTAATGATAATTTATTCTTGATGGGTAAATCGTAATATATGAAACACCAAAGACACGACGACAATCATCTCATAGAACCAACTAAGACCAATTAACAAATTGTAATGCATGGGAATTCCAATCACTTCGATATCGACCAAAACAATCTTACCCTTCAATGTCACAATGAAATATTGCAAGACTGTGTGAGGTTGGAAATCATGTCCATAAACACTTTTAAGGTGGTAGGATATTGGCTAAGTTTAGGAGAACCAATGACTCTCCAACAAGATAAAGACATGAAATAGGGGGAGGCTCCCTCATCCAAAATAGTGCGATGGATGTTATTTCCACCAATCAAAATTTTAACTTGGAATGATAAGTGGTGGGAGAGCCTCTCCTTAAATTAATCTAGATTAAACATAATCAGATTCAACTCCTTGAGATCCATAGTTCCAATGGCTGACAACAGGGCTCTACGTTGACTTGGAATTTTTTTTGGAATTTCGAGGGTCGACATAGCACAAGGCGCTTGCACCAAATATTCAACGATGTTGTAGTTTTTTTCAGCGCGGAAATTTGGATTAAATGCCTCTTTTTGAATTGCACTCTTGGGAGGGAGCAACACTGTATCATAAATCGGATTCTCAATCTGAAAAGGATTGGAAGATGGAGAAGGAGTGGATGTGGAGGGTGGATCGACAACCTTTCCTTTAGCCTGATCACCTGGAGGAGTGTCATAAGTATTTGTGCGACCTGTGACATTAACCATATTAAAAATGTACACAAAGGTGCTCAAGGAAGCATCCCTATGGTGGGAATGACTTGCCTCACCCCCTTGCAAAGGGGCAGGGTTTTGTGCAACCAGATGTTTCTTTTGAACCAATTGGGAGGTACCCTTCAGAAATTTAGTGACAACCTCATGATGAGGGAAGTATTTCATGTAGTGGTCTTCCTCAAAAATCATGTAAGGATATTTATCCTTCCTATTCGATTGAGTATCAACAGTCTTAGGATTATCCTGCTCGTTAGAAGATTTCTTGGATTTACCCTTGTTTTTCTTCTTACCTTCTTGTGGATGAGATGAAGTGGATTGGACCGTATTCACCTTAGAGGTTTGAGTAGGAGTGGAAGTAGTTTTGGTGTCCTAAACAAAAATTGGTTCCGGAGCAGGTCTTGACGGATTGTTTGATAGATGAGGAGCATTAGGGATTAGATTGTAAAGTGTGATGGACTAGGGATAAACCAAGTCCAAATACTATGCATGAATGATAGAATTCTCCTTAGTAACAACATTTACCATAGATACATTGCGGGAAATGGAGGCAAGAGTGACTTTGTAAACCAATCCGTGGGGAGTTGGTTCATAATGGGAGCTTTAATCAACTGTCTCCTTCGTCTCCACTCATGAATATGATTGGATATGTGGGTGGAAGAGGATTGCTGGAGTGAGTTCAAAATATCTATACCAGTATCATACTATATATGAAACTGAAAATGCATCAGGAAATCCATGGAAAGAGAATTAAAGTCGACAAAGGAGTTACACGGAAACTCAATATACCATTTGGCTGCAGCACCTGTAAGTGTTATCTTAAAAAGTATAATACAGATGGAATCATCCATCAAAGATTTGGAATAACACCATAAGTGGAAAGTCATAACATGATTGTTAGAATATTCCCTAGGCTTTTCGTCAAATTTAGGGACGTCGGACGGTAATTTAGCAGGGATGGCAGGCCAAAATGGGGCATGTTGAATGGGATCATTTGTTAAACGCGACATACCGGACATATATAATGTAGAAAAGAATGGAAGTTGTCGATTAGCCTACGGATACTAGTGATAACCATATTAAGTGGGAACACTAGTAGGACCATATCCAGGTTGCGACGAGATGAAAAAACTAGATGGTCCTCCCATATATGGTGGCTTCCCTGGTTGTCCACCCATGTAAGGTGGTTATCTTCGTTGTCCTCCTATGTACTGTGAATGAACATATGGAGATCCTACGTACCGAGATTGACCTAATGGTCCCCCCATGTATTGTGATTAGCCTGATGGACCTACCGTATACGATGTGTGAAGGGACTATTGCATTTGAATCACGGGGTTTACTGATTGATAGAGAACAGTTCCTTGCAGAGGAATGCCCACCGTATTGGGTTGTCCCCAAAAAGGGTTAGAAACTCCTGGAAATGGCTGTCTAGGATATAGGCCAGTGTGGTAGGGATAGAAGGACTTGTAGGAGCAACTTTCCCCCAGGATTGTTGATTTTTCAACCATGTAGGTTTCCCCTCAGTAAAAAGTTGCATTGCAACTGAAGGTTTCTCCCCAGTTGAAGGTTGGACTCCCATTGAAGATTGACCTCTAATGTAGGGTGTACTAATCTGCAATGTGTGAGATGGAGGTTGAGAATCTTGTGTAATCGTGGTTTTGTGAATGACTTTACTTCCAACCATTTTACTGATGGAATGACCAAGTAAATTACTTGGTATGTGCATGTGTGCAAATAGTGAAGCAAGAATATTACCTGACCCATGTGTGAAGGGATATGTATGCACAAGCGCTTGATTCAGGGTTACCTAGGTCACCAATGTTTTCAGTAAATATGAAAAACCAATAGTATAAACTATAGGATTTATGGAAAAATATGAGTTCCCAAGTCCTTCAGGAAAAACAAGCAATAGTGGGTTCATGCAAAAATATTGTGTAGTGGTATGTTAGGGAGCTAACCCCTCACGTATGTAGAACAATATATTCGGATGTAATAAAGGTCAATATTAATAAGGCCTTGCAATAAAGTAGAATAAGTTGAATGTAAGAAGAGCTAATAGAAGCTTCCGCTTCTAGAATGATCTTCCTCTAGATGGTTCTTTTGATAGACATATTTAGTATAAATAGGATTCGATGGTATGAGAACCCTATCTTGGATATTATTGTAATAGAGCTCTACTTGACTGGAGGTTGCCCCCTCGAAGAGGCCCGTGAACATTGCTCTCATAATCAAAGTGCTCTTTCTAGTGTTATTTTGATATCATTTCAGTGTTATTGTGGTGTTGTTCTGGTTATATTGTTATTTATCTGCCATTTCTATCATTTTATTTATGTTTTGCATACTTTTTATATATGGAATATTACATGGTGGAACCGGGTGATAAATAGTAAGAAGAATAAGCATCAAAATATCTTGTTGATGGTGGATCAGTGAGTGGTTGGATGAGAGGATTAGTAAAAAGAGGATTCTTGTAAGATGCAAGACTTTATACGAAGGTTGTGACTGGTTCTTCAACGTGTTGGCCACTTCCATGAGCTACACTCTCGATCTTGGAAGTTTATTCTTCGATCATTCCCTCGTAAGAAACATTGGGTTGAGGCTCCTGAATTGTAGGATCCATACCTTGTATACTATGAAATATTTGATCCTAGGGTTGACTATGAAAATCAAAGAAACATACTCCTATGAAAACTAAAAGAAATCAACCAAGAAACAACATATTTAAGGATATTCTCAATATGGGATATCAAGCTGCCATCGAAGAAATGAGAAGCAGTTACCTCGACCTCCATGTAATATCCCTTATCAGTGAAAACAACTTGCGATTTCATGGGATCACCCTCCAATGGTATTGATATCATGATGCGACGTCTTCCATGGGTACCGTGGGAATCCCCCCATAGTCACCTCTATAGGTACCTAGGAAAGGACACTAAGGTTACCAACTCCCAGTCAGCCTTCGAGTGGGTACAGTCAACAGTCGAGAATAAACATATGGGTAGGATATCAAAGTCCAAATATCTTTAAGAGAACTAAAGATAAGTGGAATGATAGAATCCAGAGGACCCTGAACAGATTCATAGTTCACGAAGCACCGGGACCAAGTGAAACCAGTGGTTTCTCAAGAAAAAACCCCAATATGCACTCCGTCCACTATTATTTTTTAATCTTTGGAGGGGTAATCTCCACTGTTCTCTCGCACATGACCTCGTGTTTAGCCCCTATGTGAGAGGGGGTTCTTGGCTATGATTATATGAAAGTTGGATTTGTACACTCTTTAGTGCTCTGCAGTCTATTTTGTAGTCTTGGACAATTTAATAACTCTTCCTAGTCCAAAGACACTAATCCTGTGCTATTGTTGGTGTGATAAAATCAAAAAATGTTCTAGTTGATTTTATTAGCGTGTAGTTTATTTTAATGGATTTTTACTCAATAGGTTCATGGATATGAAACTGATCATGTGTAAGAGACTCAACTCCAAGAGAATGCAAAAGAATGATATGAATTTCGTTCTTTTCGATGAATTATATGTATGGGAAGGAGAAGACTTATATTCTTATTAACACAAGAAAACACTCAAAAATATGAAAATTTCAATTCCGAGATCAAGATGATGCCAAACTACCAAGCAATGTTTTTGAAAACCGAAATGCACATGAAAATCTAGCTCTCTTTCCAAACATATACCAAAAAAAATTTCCTAACGAATGCAAAATTTCTTTGTTCGATTATGTATGCAAGGAGATATGCAAAACATTTCTCTTCTTAAATTTCAAATTGAATGAAAGACATCTATGTTTGACAAAAATAAGTACGAGGAAAAAAAGTGATGAAACAAAGTGCGCTCAAAATGATGAGAACTGAAATATAACAAGTAGGGGATAACATGTTCAATCAAGAACACAAATATGAAAAAGAGAAAGAAGACAAGAACTCATGAAAATCCTCAAAACACGAGCAACATGAAACAATGTTCAAGACTGGGTTGTGGCAACAAAAGAGTCCTAATATTCCAGAAAAGAAAGATGTTTCAATGAAGACAAAAAAGGATCAATACCAAGCAACCTTTGCAAACCCTAGTTGATGAAAATTCCTAAACAACCAATCAATCTGAAAGATTTACGAGACAAAGACCAGAAAACTCAAAGGTAGGATGAACCAAGGTATCTTGTTAACCCAAGGGGATCACAACTAGGAGAAAATTTTCAAACTCAAAGGAGGATCATAAATGAGTGGTAAATGTTAAATTCTCAAGCCAAACAAAGTCAAAGACAATTAGGAATCTCTGGACAAAAATCCCCTCAAAATCAAACTGAGAAAAATCAAGCAAAAATAGGCATAAAAACCTAAAAAAGGAGATTGACGCCCTTGTTCTCAAAGGGAAAGAGAACTATGGTGCCCTATTTTACACTACAGGGGAGCACCAATCAAGTATATGGCACCCTGGTGTGAACTACAAGGGAGTTCCACTTTTCTGAAAAAGTTCAAAAAATTGCTCAAAAATAATAAAAACTTAGAAAAACCAATCAATGACTCTGTGATCTCTTCAATGAAGAAGAGGGAAGGAAAAATAGATCAGAATCAAGCACCAAACAAGATCTAATGATAGGTAAATGATTTATATGATCTAAGGAAAGACTAGTCAAAGTCCATCCCTAATGGGGTTGCCAATTTCTGTTACAGAATGTTTCTTCTGCGAAAAGATGAAACTTCCCTTAGATTACTAGACCCCTCTACCAAGACAAAAAAATAAAAGTGGACACTAAAATACCTTTAAACTTATCTTAACCAATCATAATGAGAAGGAGAGAAAGGATATGATGAACTTGTTTCGACGTTTGTCCTCACTGCTTCCATTCCCTTGATCTTGATCTTCAAACTCCCTAGCGCAAATGAGATCTACAATGCAAATAAAAAGAAAACAAGTATCTCCTACTCTACAATATTATATAAGACAAGTCTATCTACAAATATTAGAGAAACAATAGACAAGAAAATGAGAAAATACACAAGCTTGAAGGAAATAGGCCAAGTATATATTGAATTGGAAAGACAAAAAGAGGCTGTTACAAACCATGGACGATGATAAAACACTTCTCCAATATCTCCTCATCTATCCCTTTCATGAATATACCAATATCAAAATGATGATACTAAGACTGATTACTTCCACACTAGATAAGAGGTTTGATATGCTAAGATTTATATCCCTCTTATCCTTAGAAATGCCTTCAATAGATAGGATTGAGAGGCACAACCACCATGTGAAAATGAGGTATATGGTTGAGGATATGTCTCCTTGAGGTTTTTATAAGATCCTAAGTTGAAGCCAAAACATGAGGGTCGAACAAAACCAACCCCATCTTGAGAGTGTTGGCCCATAGAAATAGGTGGAGGATCCCCCTTTTCCCTCAACAAGAATGACGCTCCCCCATAGTGAGAGACAGTGTGCCACCCTAATAGTGGTGCTCCCATAACATGGTAGAGGGGGCACCATAACACTTTAACAACATGGTTAGGGGTCACCAACTTCATAAATGCTAAAAAATAGGTCAAATTTTCCAAGGAAAAGGTGTGTTTTGACCTAGAAATGATGGGTTTCTTCCTCCCATATGACTTAGGGGTCATGGAAAAATGTTTTTATGGTTTCAAGGGGTGTATACACCTCTCAAATTGAATGTGGCACTTGTTAAGGTTCATACAACACTTGCAACAATGCATCCAACACTTACCGAGGCGCAATGTCACTTTGCGACACCTAGGGTGAGATACCTATGTGTGCAATTTTTGTGTGTAAAGGTGGTATAAATCATGAAGATGCTATTTGTTTATAAATGTGTAATACCCCAAGGACTTACCTCCTTCCCATGTGACCAAAAATTGTAACCGAGGCCTATGACCAAGAGTTTATCCCATTTGGTGCTTTAACTCATCGCCACTTTACATATGACCTCGACCTGTGACTGAGGGAAACCACCTACACACTTTATCCAAGAACTTAACCAAATCAATGGTTGGGTTATAATCAACAATTGAGTGGAAGAATTATATACAAGTGTATTTGAATTATATTTTCATGTTCAATTCTATTTTGACTCCGATCAATACTCAACATAATGCAAAATAATGAGGGTCATTCGATCTTGATCAACGATGGACTCAAAATAATATAAAATGGTTTTGATAAAAGATCCGGGTCCAATTTTTTGTTGACTTTGGTCAAATTCCAACCAGGCTCGAAATGATTTTGGACCGTCCAATCCAATCGATGGTGGACTAAAAAATTACAAAGGCGGATTTGAATTACACCTTCATGTCCTAGGTTGGAAATTAACGATCATGCTAGTTCAATTTGTGTAATCAATTTGAGCCATACAATCATGCTCTCATTATGATACGATGATCAATGTTGATTTATAATATTGATGATTCCTATATCTTGGTCCAGTGATCTAACGATCATAGTGAACTTATGATGTTCAGATGGGAATTAATTCACCAATTTTCAATAATTTGCATATATTATTTGTCTCGATAGTAATGGATGTAGATGAATATATATTTGGTCACTTAAGTTGATAGACTTAATGGAGTAGACACAAACACAGTTTGAGATATTTCCTGGATGGAAATATTAATCCTGTCATAGATCGAAGTATTAAACCCTATGGTTGTTGTTAACACAATAACACTAACACTAGAAATATTTCCACTGTATTTTTCATGATATCTTAAAAAATGAACAATATGATTTTTGTTGGAATATTGATATGAATACATGGAAATTAATCAAGCTCTCAATATGAGTTTAACAAGTTTTTTTTTTTCAATGACAATACCATATTATCCCTCTTTTTACATTCATGCCAACTCCATAACATCATGTCCAATATTGATCATATTGACCTCCTTTGACATAAATTCCAACACCATGTCCAACATATTTAAGGGGGAAACCTCCAAGAGAAATGCTCCAAATAGAATAAAATTTATTTATAAATCAATAAATAACCTTCTACTCGATATATAATTATTTGTAGAGAATATTAACTACCTATGGGCTCCTTATAATGAGGGATGAATGACAATTTGTTTTTCCTTATTACTGAAAATGACCCTTTATTTCAATGAATGACTATTAAATAAATATTTAATGGACATTATTCAATGAATGTGGCCTTATACATTAATAAAGTATCTAAGGGGGTTAGGGTAGGAATATAACATGACCTCTCCCTTTGAAACACACATTGTCCTCAAGGATGAAGGAAAGAGAATTGTTATAGAATCACTGTTGGTTCCCATGTGACATATTTTGGATGCATATCTTTCCATGGGATCAATACTTCCTTGATTGTGCATTGGCGAAACTGGCGCTCTATAGTATCCAATACTGTTTCTGGATAGAACCAAGTGGAATATTCTTCATCAAGTTATGGTAGGTTTGTTTTCACTTTGTAATTTGATCCCACAAATTTTTTCAAACAGAACACCTGAAAGACTGGATGAATCTTGGAATGGGTTGGGAAGTCATCTTGTAGGGGACTTGACCAATGCATTGTATGATCTAATAGGGACCATATAACTTGGGACATAGCTTCTAGGGAACTTTATCTTTGAGTGATGTATGTTTATAAGGATGTAATAAAAGAAGCACTTGATCCCTTTTGTTAAAATAATGTTAAGATATATGCTTATCAACTTGTTGTTTCATTTGATTTTGTGCCATAAACAAGTTGTCCTTGAGGATGTGGATAATGGATTCTATGGTGTGAAACATTCTATCTACTGCATGAACCTTAGAGTTTCTCGGTACATATG
>JASDQU010101106.1:289029-334747 GCA_032191745.1 Picea mariana
TAGTGTCATTATTAATTTGGGGGTCGACGCTATAGGATACCATATGTAGTTTTGAATATTGTTCCACCAAAATAGTGCTGCAAGGTAATCTCTCATACCATAAAATTCAACCTCTTAATAGTCTGTTCAAAGGATGCAAAAAAGTCCACTGCAACCAATGCAACCTCAACATCTTCTATCCAACATAAGTAGATTGCATAAGGAAAATAAGATATTTCTTCTTCACCTACGATGGTGCCTACAAAATGCCTCATAAAGCCCAGATAAAACAGGTTGGTGGAATATATTAAACCTTGCTAGCAACATGTTCATGATTTCCTTCGACAGACCAAGCATCACAACTTCTCCAACAAGGAAAGGAACTCACCAAGATTTAGATTTAGAAAATGTTTTCCCCTCTTGCCCGATAAATCAACGCAATGGAGACCATTGCTTCCTAAGGGGGGAAGACTGATCCAGGTGGATATTGGTGGCCACCCACTTGTTCCAAATTCCACTTGGCTCATCTTGATAGTTTGCAGTTCAACACATTTTTCTGTAATGGTGACATCTCTTTGTAATTATGGGTTTTACACTTCCGGGGTTGTCTTGAATCCCTACAAATAATCTAGGTGGATATTGGTGGCCGCCCACCTATTCCAAGTGGCTTATTTTGGCAATTTTCATGCCAATACATCTTTTGGTACTTCTGAGGCTATTTTGAGGCTCTAAACAACATTTTTGGGGCTTTCCATAGTCAAACTATTGAGAAAGTCAAATTTTGATAGAATAATGTGTATTTATTGAAAATACCTTTCCAACAGTCTATCACATGCCTAAAACGAAGACCACATGAAAAATTTATGAACCTAGGAAGTTGATGTACTAACTTACCCCAACAGGGCCCACATGAATTTTGGCGCTTCATCTCCTAGGGTTAGGTTTTTAGATGTCTAGGGTTTTGGCATTCATGTTTATTGTAAAAATTCCTTCAAAGCCTCATTGTACTTATCTTCTTGTGAATGAGCATAGTTGTCACATCTTGTCTCAGTGATAAATCTTCCACCATTCTAGTGAGTCTTGCACTATGTATTTTTATAGTCTCTGTACATTTATTTCATTAATATAAATCATGTATTGATGTATTTCTCTATTTTTGGAAATATTATGTTTATTTCATTGTAACATCTCCGCTTTCATTTTGTTCTGAAAATAATCTAAATCATGATCCCCTTTTCCCTGAACAACAATCACACTCCCCTAGAGTGAGAGATAGGGAACCACCCTAACAGTGTCTCTCCCCTAGCATGGAAGAGGGGGCACCATGGCCCCAACATGGTCAGGGGGGTGCCACCCTTCATAAATGGTTAGGTGGGCACCACCCTTCTAGGTGTGTTTTGACCTAGAAATGATGGATTTGTTCCTCCCATATGACTTAGGGGTCATGGACAACTATTTTCATGGTGTCAAGGGGTGGAGACACCTCACAAAGTGAATGAGACACTTGGGAAGGTGCATACAACACTTTTTCCAGTGCATGCAACACTTACCAAGGTGCATACACCACTTTGTGACACTTGCGACACTTAGGGTGAGATACCTAGGTGTGAATATTTGGTGTGTAACAGATTGCCCCCTAAAGTGTGAGGTCAAAAGAGAAACTGATGGCTGAAACACTTTACAAATTATTCAATGCAAGGGTGTTGGAGTGGGAGAACCTGACAAAAGATGTAAACAAACATCAATCAATATAAAAATATGTTTCATTTCTCAGGAAGGCATACCTATGCTCAGAATAAGAGTGAATCAAAGCATGGCCACTAGAGATATAATGTGGATCCATACCTTCATGACATGAACTAATCATAGCCACAAAAAATACACAGTGGAGATATGAGGTGAAAAAACATATCCACAGACCAATACAATGTGGATGTATGTGAGAGTATATATATCAGTAAGATTTCCAACACGATTATTGTACTGAAATACTTTACATGCTCAAATGATCTCCATCGCAGCTTGGGAAAATCACATAATAGAGTGAAAACCCAACCCAGGGTCTTCATCCCGATCTCGAAGCGATATGAATCTATCCATACGAGTAGATGATTTTATGTTGAACATGGTAGGAACCACTTGATTATCGGTCATTGAGGTAAATCGTTAATAAGTGCAAGGGAAATCACCAATGATGACAATGACTCCCAAGTTACCCTAGTAAATTCCAACAAATGTGAATGAATGAGTTTAATTCAAACATTCATGGAATCATCATATCAAAATTCAATGATGTAAACCTACTTTTGGAAGTGAGGAGGCCTGCCATTGAGGCATGCAGGTTCCAAGGTACTAACTGGTTTCTAAATCTAATTCCTAGATAATGTGTTGAAGTCGACATGAACAGACTTGTCAAAGGAGGGCCTTGATGTATTCCCCATCATTGACATGAAACCGAAATAGGAAAGTGATGTGAGATGGTGGATCAAATGAGTATGTACTGACATAGGAAACAAAAATTGGTAATATTGCAGATGGATGGTTTGAAGTGAAACTTCCCTTGAACATGATAAGGCACAATAAGTGACTTGGAAACATTGAATCAACGAATACCAAATACATAATGTGATGGTAATGAGAGCACTCTTCGACTGGAAAGAAAAAGTATAGTGACACATGGAATTGGTACGAATCAAAGACAAGAAGATTACCCAACTATAAGGCAAGACGCAAATAGGTTCCATGTTCAAGGGAGACAACGATTGCCTTAAAGGATTCCAAACAACTTGACCCACTTCCTTCAATTTTTTCTCCCATCTAGATAGATGAGTACCTCTTTATTAATGAGCTTGAGGAGGATAAAATATGCTCGTTATAGCTCATCCTTTGGATGCGTCCCTCATCACGTGTTTAATGAACCTGAAGAAGGAGGGGTTCCATACTGTATGGGTCATGGATATTGGATTCACATAGGTCCTTCGATGCATAGTTTTAAGAGCCCAAAGAAGGTAAAATTGGTGGTTTCTCACGTTTAGAGAGTTTGAAAAGAACTTAAGGACAACTCCCTGTATGAATTTTTCGTAAATTTAGTCTCCCAAGCCCGAAAAAAATGTAAAAAAATACAAAGGAGAACTCTTCTAGTCATGCTTGACTAGAGTATTCCTTTTTCGTAAGGAAAATTTCACTGGGCGGAGGAAAAGAAGGTTCAAGTACTATGCTCGTTGATACCAGGTACCACCAAAGGATCATACAATTGTAAGGATTTACGCACCTGATTCGAAATCATATTTAACGTGGAAAATTGTGGGGTGGGAGGAGTAGGAAAAGGAAAAACCCCACGAGCAAGGAATCCTTAAGTATACCTACTCTTACACTCTCAAAACTATTTTGTCATAGAAAAGGGACATTATTCATTGGAACATTGTGTAGATCTGGAGTTGTATAGTCAAGTTGGCCAGTAATGATAATTTATTCTTGATGGGTAAATCGTAATATATGAAACACCAAAGACACGACGACAATCATCTCATAGAACCAACTAAGACCAATTAACAAATTGTAATGCATGGGAATTCCAATCACTTCGATATCGACCAAAACAATCTTACCCTTCAATGTCACAATGAAATATTGCAAGACTGTGTGAGGTTGGAAATCATGTCCATAAACACTTTTAAGGTGGTAGGATATTGGCTAAGTTTAGGAGAACCAATGACTCTCCAACAAGATAAAGACATGAAATAGGGGGAGGCTCCCTCATCCAAAATAGTGCGATGGATGTTATTTCCACCAATCAAAATTTTAACTTGGAATGATAAGTGGTGGGAGAGCCTCTCCTTAAATTAATCTAGATTAAACATAATCAGATTCAACTCCTTGAGATCCATAGTTCCAATGGCTGACAACAGGGCTCTACGTTGACTTGGAATTTTTTTTGGAATTTCGAGGGTCGACATAGCACAAGGCGCTTGCACCAAATATTCAACGATGTTGTAGTTTTTTTCAGCGCGGAAATTTGGATTAAATGCCTCTTTTTGAATTGCACTCTTGGGAGGGAGCAACACTGTATCATAAATCGGATTCTCAATCTGAAAAGGATTGGAAGATGGAGAAGGAGTGGATGTGGAGGGTGGATCGACAACCTTTCCTTTAGCCTGATCACCTGGAGGAGTGTCATAAGTATTTGTGCGACCTGTGACATTAACCATATTAAAAATGTACACAAAGGTGCTCAAGGAAGCATCCCTATGGTGGGAATGACTTGCCTCACCCCCTTGCAAAGGGGCAGGGTTTTGTGCAACCAGATGTTTCTTTTGAACCAATTGGGAGGTACCCTTCAGAAATTTAGTGACAACCTCATGATGAGGGAAGTATTTCATGTAGTGGTCTTCCTCAAAAATCATGTAAGGATATTTATCCTTCCTATTCGATTGAGTATCAACAGTCTTAGGATTATCCTGCTCGTTAGAAGATTTCTTGGATTTACCCTTGTTTTTCTTCTTACCTTCTTGTGGATGAGATGAAGTGGATTGGACCGTATTCACCTTAGAGGTTTGAGTAGGAGTGGAAGTAGTTTTGGTGTCCTAAACAAAAATTGGTTCCGGAGCAGGTCTTGACGGATTGTTTGATAGATGAGGAGCATTAGGGATTAGATTGTAAAGTGTGATGGACTAGGGATAAACCAAGTCCAAATACTATGCATGAATGATAGAATTCTCCTTAGTAACAACATTTACCATAGATACATTGCGGGAAATGGAGGCAAGAGTGACTTTGTAAACCAATCCGTGGGGAGTTGGTTCATAATGGGAGCTTTAATCAACTGTCTCCTTCGTCTCCACTCATGAATATGATTGGATATGTGGGTGGAAGAGGATTGCTGGAGTGAGTTCAAAATATCTATACCAGTATCATACTATATATGAAACTGAAAATGCATCAGGAAATCCATGGAAAGAGAATTAAAGTCGACAAAGGAGTTACACGGAAACTCAATATACCATTTGGCTGCAGCACCTGTAAGTGTTATCTTAAAAAGTATAATACAGATGGAATCATCCATCAAAGATTTGGAATAACACCATAAGTGGAAAGTCATAACATGATTGTTAGAATATTCCCTAGGCTTTTCGTCAAATTTAGGGACGTCGGACGGTAATTTAGCAGGGATGGCAGGCCAAAATGGGGCATGTTGAATGGGATCATTTGTTAAACGCGACATACCGGACATATATAATGTAGAAAAGAATGGAAGTTGTCGATTAGCCTACGGATACTAGTGATAACCATATTAAGTGGGAACACTAGTAGGACCATATCCAGGTTGCGACGAGATGAAAAAACTAGATGGTCCTCCCATATATGGTGGCTTCCCTGGTTGTCCACCCATGTAAGGTGGTTATCTTCGTTGTCCTCCTATGTACTGTGAATGAACATATGGAGATCCTACGTACCGAGATTGACCTAATGGTCCCCCCATGTATTGTGATTAGCCTGATGGACCTACCGTATACGATGTGTGAAGGGACTATTGCATTTGAATCACGGGGTTTACTGATTGATAGAGAACAGTTCCTTGCAGAGGAATGCCCACCGTATTGGGTTGTCCCCAAAAAGGGTTAGAAACTCCTGGAAATGGCTGTCTAGGATATAGGCCAGTGTGGTAGGGATAGAAGGACTTGTAGGAGCAACTTTCCCCCAGGATTGTTGATTTTTCAACCATGTAGGTTTCCCCTCAGTAAAAAGTTGCATTGCAACTGAAGGTTTCTCCCCAGTTGAAGGTTGGACTCCCATTGAAGATTGACCTCTAATGTAGGGTGTACTAATCTGCAATGTGTGAGATGGAGGTTGAGAATCTTGTGTAATCGTGGTTTTGTGAATGACTTTACTTCCAACCATTTTACTGATGGAATGACCAAGTAAATTACTTGGTATGTGCATGTGTGCAAATAGTGAAGCAAGAATATTACCTGACCCATGTGTGAAGGGATATGTATGCACAAGCGCTTGATTCAGGGTTACCTAGGTCACCAATGTTTTCAGTAAATATGAAAAACCAATAGTATAAACTATAGGATTTATGGAAA
The DNA here is from genome assembly GCA_032191745.1 of Picea mariana. Lineage (NCBI taxonomy): Eukaryota > Viridiplantae > Streptophyta > Pinopsida > Pinales > Pinaceae > Picea > Picea mariana. Next base: position 295,095 of record JASDQU010101106.1, read on the forward strand.
AATATGAGTTCCCAAGTCCTTCAGGAAAAACAAGCAATAGTGGGTTCATGCAAAAATATTGTGTAGTGGTATGTTAGGGAGCTAACCCCTCACGTATGTAGAACAATATATTCGGATGTAATAAAGGTCAATATTAATAAGGCCTTGCAATAAAGTAGAATAAGTTGAATGTAAGAAGAGCTAATAGAAGCTTCCGCTTCTAGAATGATCTTCCTCTAGATGGTTCTTTTGATAGACATATTTAGTATAAATAGGATTCGATGGTATGAGAACCCTATCTTGGATATTATTGTAATAGAGCTCTACTTGACTGGAGGTTGCCCCCTCGAAGAGGCCCGTGAACATTGCTCTCATAATCAAAGTGCTCTTTCTAGTGTTATTTTGATATCATTTCAGTGTTATTGTGGTGTTGTTCTGGTTATATTGTTATTTATCTGCCATTTCTATCATTTTATTTATGTTTTGCATACTTTTTATATATGGAATATTACATGGTGGAACCGGGTGATAAATAGTAAGAAGAATAAGCATCAAAATATCTTGTTGATGGTGGATCAGTGAGTGGTTGGATGAGAGGATTAGTAAAAAGAGGATTCTTGTAAGATGCAAGACTTTATACGAAGGTTGTGACTGGTTCTTCAACGTGTTGGCCACTTCCATGAGCTACACTCTCGATCTTGGAAGTTTATTCTTCGATCATTCCCTCGTAAGAAACATTGGGTTGAGGCTCCTGAATTGTAGGATCCATACCTTGTATACTATGAAATATTTGATCCTAGGGTTGACTATGAAAATCAAAGAAACATACTCCTATGAAAACTAAAAGAAATCAACCAAGAAACAACATATTTAAGGATATTCTCAATATGGGATATCAAGCTGCCATCGAAGAAATGAGAAGCAGTTACCTCGACCTCCATGTAATATCCCTTATCAGTGAAAACAACTTGCGATTTCATGGGATCACCCTCCAATGGTATTGATATCATGATGCGACGTCTTCCATGGGTACCGTGGGAATCCCCCCATAGTCACCTCTATAGGTACCTAGGAAAGGACACTAAGGTTACCAACTCCCAGTCAGCCTTCGAGTGGGTACAGTCAACAGTCGAGAATAAACATATGGGTAGGATATCAAAGTCCAAATATCTTTAAGAGAACTAAAGATAAGTGGAATGATAGAATCCAGAGGACCCTGAACAGATTCATAGTTCACGAAGCACCGGGACCAAGTGAAACCAGTGGTTTCTCAAGAAAAAACCCCAATATGCACTCCGTCCACTATTATTTTTTAATCTTTGGAGGGGTAATCTCCACTGTTCTCTCGCACATGACCTCGTGTTTAGCCCCTATGTGAGAGGGGGTTCTTGGCTATGATTATATGAAAGTTGGATTTGTACACTCTTTAGTGCTCTGCAGTCTATTTTGTAGTCTTGGACAATTTAATAACTCTTCCTAGTCCAAAGACACTAATCCTGTGCTATTGTTGGTGTGATAAAATCAAAAAATGTTCTAGTTGATTTTATTAGCGTGTAGTTTATTTTAATGGATTTTTACTCAATAGGTTCATGGATATGAAACTGATCATGTGTAAGAGACTCAACTCCAAGAGAATGCAAAAGAATGATATGAATTTCGTTCTTTTCGATGAATTATATGTATGGGAAGGAGAAGACTTATATTCTTATTAACACAAGAAAACACTCAAAAATATGAAAATTTCAATTCCGAGATCAAGATGATGCCAAACTACCAAGCAATGTTTTTGAAAACCGAAATGCACATGAAAATCTAGCTCTCTTTCCAAACATATACCAAAAAAAATTTCCTAACGAATGCAAAATTTCTTTGTTCGATTATGTATGCAAGGAGATATGCAAAACATTTCTCTTCTTAAATTTCAAATTGAATGAAAGACATCTATGTTTGACAAAAATAAGTACGAGGAAAAAAAGTGATGAAACAAAGTGCGCTCAAAATGATGAGAACTGAAATATAACAAGTAGGGGATAACATGTTCAATCAAGAACACAAATATGAAAAAGAGAAAGAAGACAAGAACTCATGAAAATCCTCAAAACACGAGCAACATGAAACAATGTTCAAGACTGGGTTGTGGCAACAAAAGAGTCCTAATATTCCAGAAAAGAAAGATGTTTCAATGAAGACAAAAAAGGATCAATACCAAGCAACCTTTGCAAACCCTAGTTGATGAAAATTCCTAAACAACCAATCAATCTGAAAGATTTACGAGACAAAGACCAGAAAACTCAAAGGTAGGATGAACCAAGGTATCTTGTTAACCCAAGGGGATCACAACTAGGAGAAAATTTTCAAACTCAAAGGAGGATCATAAATGAGTGGTAAATGTTAAATTCTCAAGCCAAACAAAGTCAAAGACAATTAGGAATCTCTGGACAAAAATCCCCTCAAAATCAAACTGAGAAAAATCAAGCAAAAATAGGCATAAAAACCTAAAAAAGGAGATTGACGCCCTTGTTCTCAAAGGGAAAGAGAACTATGGTGCCCTATTTTACACTACAGGGGAGCACCAATCAAGTATATGGCACCCTGGTGTGAACTACAAGGGAGTTCCACTTTTCTGAAAAAGTTCAAAAAATTGCTCAAAAATAATAAAAACTTAGAAAAACCAATCAATGACTCTGTGATCTCTTCAATGAAGAAGAGGGAAGGAAAAATAGATCAGAATCAAGCACCAAACAAGATCTAATGATAGGTAAATGATTTATATGATCTAAGGAAAGACTAGTCAAAGTCCATCCCTAATGGGGTTGCCAATTTCTGTTACAGAATGTTTCTTCTGCGAAAAGATGAAACTTCCCTTAGATTACTAGACCCCTCTACCAAGACAAAAAAATAAAAGTGGACACTAAAATACCTTTAAACTTATCTTAACCAATCATAATGAGAAGGAGAGAAAGGATATGATGAACTTGTTTCGACGTTTGTCCTCACTGCTTCCATTCCCTTGATCTTGATCTTCAAACTCCCTAGCGCAAATGAGATCTACAATGCAAATAAAAAGAAAACAAGTATCTCCTACTCTACAATATTATATAAGACAAGTCTATCTACAAATATTAGAGAAACAATAGACAAGAAAATGAGAAAATACACAAGCTTGAAGGAAATAGGCCAAGTATATATTGAATTGGAAAGACAAAAAGAGGCTGTTACAAACCATGGACGATGATAAAACACTTCTCCAATATCTCCTCATCTATCCCTTTCATGAATATACCAATATCAAAATGATGATACTAAGACTGATTACTTCCACACTAGATAAGAGGTTTGATATGCTAAGATTTATATCCCTCTTATCCTTAGAAATGCCTTCAATAGATAGGATTGAGAGGCACAACCACCATGTGAAAATGAGGTATATGGTTGAGGATATGTCTCCTTGAGGTTTTTATAAGATCCTAAGTTGAAGCCAAAACATGAGGGTCGAACAAAACCAACCCCATCTTGAGAGTGTTGGCCCATAGAAATAGGTGGAGGATCCCCCTTTTCCCTCAACAAGAATGACGCTCCCCCATAGTGAGAGACAGTGTGCCACCCTAATAGTGGTGCTCCCATAACATGGTAGAGGGGGCACCATAACACTTTAACAACATGGTTAGGGGTCACCAACTTCATAAATGCTAAAAAATAGGTCAAATTTTCCAAGGAAAAGGTGTGTTTTGACCTAGAAATGATGGGTTTCTTCCTCCCATATGACTTAGGGGTCATGGAAAAATGTTTTTATGGTTTCAAGGGGTGTATACACCTCTCAAATTGAATGTGGCACTTGTTAAGGTTCATACAACACTTGCAACAATGCATCCAACACTTACCGAGGCGCAATGTCACTTTGCGACACCTAGGGTGAGATACCTATGTGTGCAATTTTTGTGTGTAAAGGTGGTATAAATCATGAAGATGCTATTTGTTTATAAATGTGTAATACCCCAAGGACTTACCTCCTTCCCATGTGACCAAAAATTGTAACCGAGGCCTATGACCAAGAGTTTATCCCATTTGGTGCTTTAACTCATCGCCACTTTACATATGACCTCGACCTGTGACTGAGGGAAACCACCTACACACTTTATCCAAGAACTTAACCAAATCAATGGTTGGGTTATAATCAACAATTGAGTGGAAGAATTATATACAAGTGTATTTGAATTATATTTTCATGTTCAATTCTATTTTGACTCCGATCAATACTCAACATAATGCAAAATAATGAGGGTCATTCGATCTTGATCAACGATGGACTCAAAATAATATAAAATGGTTTTGATAAAAGATCCGGGTCCAATTTTTTGTTGACTTTGGTCAAATTCCAACCAGGCTCGAAATGATTTTGGACCGTCCAATCCAATCGATGGTGGACTAAAAAATTACAAAGGCGGATTTGAATTACACCTTCATGTCCTAGGTTGGAAATTAACGATCATGCTAGTTCAATTTGTGTAATCAATTTGAGCCATACAATCATGCTCTCATTATGATACGATGATCAATGTTGATTTATAATATTGATGATTCCTATATCTTGGTCCAGTGATCTAACGATCATAGTGAACTTATGATGTTCAGATGGGAATTAATTCACCAATTTTCAATAATTTGCATATATTATTTGTCTCGATAGTAATGGATGTAGATGAATATATATTTGGTCACTTAAGTTGATAGACTTAATGGAGTAGACACAAACACAGTTTGAGATATTTCCTGGATGGAAATATTAATCCTGTCATAGATCGAAGTATTAAACCCTATGGTTGTTGTTAACACAATAACACTAACACTAGAAATATTTCCACTGTATTTTTCATGATATCTTAAAAAATGAACAATATGATTTTTGTTGGAATATTGATATGAATACATGGAAATTAATCAAGCTCTCAATATGAGTTTAACAAGTTTTTTTTTTTCAATGACAATACCATATTATCCCTCTTTTTACATTCATGCCAACTCCATAACATCATGTCCAATATTGATCATATTGACCTCCTTTGACATAAATTCCAACACCATGTCCAACATATTTAAGGGGGAAACCTCCAAGAGAAATGCTCCAAATAGAATAAAATTTATTTATAAATCAATAAATAACCTTCTACTCGATATATAATTATTTGTAGAGAATATTAACTACCTATGGGCTCCTTATAATGAGGGATGAATGACAATTTGTTTTTCCTTATTACTGAAAATGACCCTTTATTTCAATGAATGACTATTAAATAAATATTTAATGGACATTATTCAATGAATGTGGCCTTATACATTAATAAAGTATCTAAGGGGGTTAGGGTAGGAATATAACATGACCTCTCCCTTTGAAACACACATTGTCCTCAAGGATGAAGGAAAGAGAATTGTTATAGAATCACTGTTGGTTCCCATGTGACATATTTTGGATGCATATCTTTCCATGGGATCAATACTTCCTTGATTGTGCATTGGCGAAACTGGCGCTCTATAGTATCCAATACTGTTTCTGGATAGAACCAAGTGGAATATTCTTCATCAAGTTATGGTAGGTTTGTTTTCACTTTGTAATTTGATCCCACAAATTTTTTCAAACAGAACACCTGAAAGACTGGATGAATCTTGGAATGGGTTGGGAAGTCATCTTGTAGGGGACTTGACCAATGCATTGTATGATCTAATAGGGACCATATAACTTGGGACATAGCTTCTAGGGAACTTTATCTTTGAGTGATGTATGTTTATAAGGATGTAATAAAAGAAGCACTTGATCCCTTTTGTTAAAATAATGTTAAGATATATGCTTATCAACTTGTTGTTTCATTTGATTTTGTGCCATAAACAAGTTGTCCTTGAGGATGTGGATAATGGATTCTATGGTGTGAAACATTCTATCTACTGCATGAACCTTAGAGTTTCTCGGTACATATGRTGCCATTGATATGGGTGTTTGGCCACAAAACAATTCACGTGGTGTCATTTTGGTAGCTCCATGATAAGTGGTGTTGTACCACCATTTGGTAAGGGGAAGCCATAGTTCTCAATTATGTGGATTTTCARAATCAAAACACCTCAAATAGGTTTCTAGGAACTTTTTGACCACTTTTGTTTGACCATTAGTTTGAGGATGATATGTATTTCTCATATTCAATTGTGTACCTTGAATTTTAAATAGTTCCTTTCAAAATTTGATAGTGAATGTGGGGTCCCGATCCTAGACAATGGAAGTGGGAATACCATGTAGCTTAAGGATTTGATCCATGAAGTCTTGGGCCAATGAGGAAGGATTAAAAGGATGAGATAGGGAAAAAATGAGTATCTTTTAAAATATGATCAACAACCACAATGATGACTTATTTGTTGTCTTATTTTGGGAGTCCCACGATAAAATCCATTGAAATATTTATCCAAATCTGTGTTGGGAGTGGTAATGGTTGCAATGCACTTGGTATCTTCACTATCTCTCCCTTGTTTCTTTGGAAAACGTCAAATGATGCTTCAAAGTCTTGGACATATACTTTCATTCCATCCCAAAAGAATGAATGATTAGTTCTTTCATAGGTTTTATGGAAGACAAAGTGTCCGACTATTGGTGATGAATGTAGCTCCTTTAAAACTTGTTGTTTTAGGGCCAAATATTTTGCTAGAAAAATGCACCCTTTGTACTGCAATGTATCTTATTTCCATGAATAACTTTTAGGTGGGTTGAGATCTACGTGAAGCCATTGGATGAGTTTCCTTAAAGTACCATTTGAAAGAAATTCCTTGTGGATCTCCTTGATCCATCCTATACTTGGTAATGATAAGGAAAAGTGTGACCCATCCTCAAATTGTTTGGATAAAGAATCAACCACAACATTCTCTTTACCCTTCTTATATATGATCTCATAATCATACCCAAATATCTTGGTGACCCATTTATTTTTATCCGGTGAAGAAAATCATTGTTCAAGCAAGTACTTTAGACTATGATGATTAGTATTGATATGAAAATGCCTCCCTATGATATATGGGCGTCATGTCTCCACTACCAGAAGGATAACTATCATTTCCTTCTCATATGTGGGTTTTCCCAAATTGTGGTCACACAATTGTTTATTGGTGAATGTCAAGAGGCATCCTTCTTACATTAATAATGCTCCGAGAGCTATCCCTAAAGCATCACATTCCAATAAAAAACTATTATTAAAGTCAGGTATCCTTAATACTGGAGTAGTGCACATGGTATCCTTTAAATAGGTGAAGGCTTGTGCTTCTACCTCACTCCAAAAAAGGGCATCATTTTTAAGGAGTGAAGTTAGAGGAGTTGTATTTTTGCCATAGTTTTTCACAATTTTCTTGTAGTAGCCTGTAAGTCCTAAGAATCCCCTCAATCTTTTCAGTTTTTTGGGACAGGGCTAATCTTGCATAACCACCACTTTCTTGGGATCAAATCATACTCCCTCCTGAATTACAATGCAACCCATCAACCTCAATATCCCCAAAGCACACTTATAACACTTATGGGTGGACCCCATCAACCTCAAGAGCCACAACCTTATGCTGTTTGTCAAGGAATAGCTACAATTCTGGGTGGATTTCTTATGTTGGGTTATCCGTAAAATGTATGGCATTAAATTGGGAAATAATTCCAAAGTGGTACTTCTTTAATACGTTATCCATATGATGAGAACTGACTATTTCAAGAAATATTTCCTGAAGCCCTCAAAGGGTGTGTACATGACCCTCTTTAGTGAAACTCATGTAGAGTTCTTTGAAATCCATGGTGAGGGGTCCCAACATGCATAGCCATTCTACCCCCAATACTATATCACACCCACCCATATTGATATCAAATAGATCGATTTTGAGTTGATAGTCTCACATTTCATCTTACCTCCATTGGTGATCATGATTTGAAGGTTTTGCATAGGGTGTAAAAAATAACGGGTTTCTTCTACCACTCTCTTATGAATGAAATTGTGAGTACTGCAACTATCAACTAGGACTATGAATTTCCAGTTCTTTATGTAACCCATGAGTTTAAAGGCTTTTAGAGTTGAAATTCTTGACAATGTATACAGGGAGATAAGTGGTTCTTCATGAGAGAATGGAGGTTTGATATCCTCCTGAGTTTGAGTGTTGGTGTCTTCAACTTGTAACTATGGTGTCTCTTTGATACTTGTTTCTTCTGTTAGTGCTTGAGTGATCATATCAATTTGGAACAATATTTGTTCTTTACACCAATGACCTAGAGCATATTTTTCATCACAATTATAACATAACCCTCATCCTTGGTGATATTCGATTTTTGCTGGAGACAACCTTTGAATTTTCAAGGGATGAGTAGGATTTTTTCTTGGGAAGTACCCTGGGGAGGACAAGTGCGAGGAATGACAATTTCTTTTTGTGCACTGATCATTGTCTCTACTTCTAGGGCCCTTTGTGTCGTTTCTAACTATGTAGTAGGGAATTGTGTTCTAAATTGTGCTTTAATATCCTCCTTGAGGCCACTAATGAAACATTATTTATAGGAATAATCTTTTAAGTTCTCTTTATGGATAGCTAATTTCTCAAAGGCTGCCATAAATTCTATTACTGAGCCTATTTGGCACAACTTGATAAGCCACCCCAAATAATGACTATCTTTCTCGAAACATGCATAGAAAAATTCAACAAATTGAATCCAATGATATATCCTGCATATACTTTTTTATGCCATTACCACCATTGCCTTCATTCCAAATCTAGATAGACCCTCACCTTGAGTTTCATCATGTCATTGGTAATTCCCTAGTGGGAAAAGTAATGTTCCATCTAGGTGACCCATCCTGATGGGTCAAAACCATCAAACTTTTTCAAGTCCACCTTAGGAGAACAATGCCATATGTTATTATCCATCGATCTATTGTTGTGCGAACCCAAAAAGGGTTGTGAGGGGATAAATAGTCTTGAGTTAGAAGTTTCTTCCTATTGTGGCTCAATGTGTTTTGTAATCCATTTTTCTTCTTCTAGTATGCCTCTAGCTATATGACGCCCCAACTTCACAGCCAATATTGCTTCCAATTTTCCTAACTTCTCATCCTACGTTTTATCCAACTTATCATCAAACGTCTTATCCCACTTCTCATCCAACCCATTTGTGTTCTCCTAGAGTTTCTTTATTCGATATTCCACACATTCCAACCTGCCTGTAGCAGAGCAGGTGGTCATGTTGTATGAGAAAGTATGAGGTGGTTTATAGGTATCATCCTTCATGGGTGAGCTCACTGGGAAAAGTTAGTTGATCTTGAGGATAAAGGGGTGTCATGTGATATAGCTCTTATATATTTTTGGGTTCCAACAATAATACTTGGATATTCAGTAATACTTGGACCAATATCTCAGGGAGCTAACTAAGGACACTCAATCATGCCCTTATCCATACTACTTGACTACCCACGTATTAGAGAGTGGTCTCCTCAAGTGATGTTCTTGGTGTAATATAGAAACAAAATGGTCAATTAACTTATCTAAATATGGATTTAGGTATACTTAGGGGAATTCCTATATACCAAAGGGTACGTGGAAGTGATATTTCATATACATGCATTGTCTGATGTAATCCTACTTGAAGGGGTATCAACTATTATGAGAAACAAAGAAACCCTAGGTAGGGTAGTTACAATACTAAAAACATGATCTCCAAAAACACTAAAAACACCATTACCATGAGGTTCCTCACTCTTTTAAAGAGCATGAGATACCAAAACCCTAAAAGAGGAAAAACCCTAATCTTTTAACATAAAGTCACTAAGGTGAATTTATTACATGTGCAAGCATTATATCTCTATTACCTCCCCATAAGGTGTACAATGCTGAAAATAACAAACTAAAATCAAATACATATACTGAACACTAAACATTAGTAACATGTTTTAGAATCTTGTTCTTTCAACATAGTTCCTAGACCAGTTTCAACTCTATCAAGCTACCTCATAACCCTTATAACAATGTATCTACTGAGTTGAATTCTCAAGTTCCTGGATTCCACCTCCCCGAACTCCCGAATCATGAATCTCCTGAAGACAATTACGAGACAACAATCCACATGCAAGTAGCGTAGCCTCACTGGTAGACTGCAATCCACATGCATGTCTCTCCAACTAATGAGTGATTTTCTCTAGATCCAAAAATTCTAAACTAACTTGGAAACTATCAATTTTGAGTTGTTAATTGATCCCTTGTATTCAAATCGTAAACTTCCTAAAATTCATAAAATCCCTTTTCTTCAATAGATTCTTCACCATTGTCGGCATTTGGTGTGTATTCAATCATAGCTACACTCACTAAATGTTTTCTATCTTTGAAGTTCCCTTAAGAATGTCACTGAATCATTGTCTATGATTCCAAGTTGTATGACCTAACTTCTTGCAATAGAGGCATTATATTTCCTAATTGTATGACTAAGGTGACTTTATTACATGGGTAAGCCTTATATATCTAATAAGTGGTTTCAAGGATTTCCAACAACATGATTCCACTTGTATTTCTTGCATGCAAAGATGATTTTGGGGGCTAAATTTCTCCAATGGGCTAATTTTCCATGGTTTTTCCCAAAATATTTTTGCCACTTTCCATTTTTTCTAAAAACGATTCATGAAAATTCCATAGAATAAAATTATTTTACCTTAAAAATCACCAAAAATTTATAGAAACTGTATAAAATCCTTAGAAATTGGAATATTTCTACAAAAATATCGCCAAATTTTTTACATTTTGCATAGTAAGGACTAATATGACTAGCTCATGTTTCTACATTTTAATGTATTTTTCCATCCTTAAAATTATCCTTGCTTGCGTGTATTCTTCCCCTACCATTGTTTTAACTGTTGAACAACATATCATTGCGATATTTAAAGATGCTAGAACACATCTGTTAATTTTTTTTTTAAACTTTTTGATCTTGCTAACCCAAGAAAAAGCTCTGAAGATCACTAGAAAATAACTTGTGCAAGATAGGGTTTGAGGTAAAAATTGTAAAATGATCACAAGTTCTACTATAATTCTCGGATTTTCTATTATGGCCCCAAATATGAAATTCCACACCTTCTTTGGATATACAAGCACTAGTTTGATTGAAATTTGTGCACTCTATCAACATATATTCGATATGCAAAATTCACGTCCTTCTTGGAAAAAACCCTAAAAATTCCAATTTTAAATCAATGATATATCCACTTTCCAAACTCTTTTTTGGTTGATTTTCTTTTCGAAATTGGGTATTTTACAAGAGGAATTCAATTTTCGGACTATATTTTTCAAATTTTGCGTTGAAAGTTTCATAAATCGACTTGAATGCTAACATCCTTTTTTTTTCCTTCAAAAATCAGCAAAGAGAAAAAATTCTCCCACTTCATGCCCAAGAAAGAGCTTTGATACCACTTGTAGTGTACTTAAACCCGAAACTTCATAGAGTTCACATCAAATATAGTGCAAAACCAAAGAACACAAGAGAAAAGACAGATAAACCTTAAGAAATATCTCTTTGATAAGCAAAACTAGAGAGCTATGTTCACTTGTATCTTCAAGGGAGAAACCTCCAAAATCAATGCTCCAAATACAATAACAATTATTGACCAAAAAATACATAACCTTCTACTCGATATATAACTATCCATAGAGAATTTTAACTACCTATGGGCCCCTTATAATGAGGGTTGACCAACTAATTTGGGCCTTATTACTAAAAAGGACCCTTTATTACAATGAGTGACTACTAACTAAGTATTTAATGGGCCTTATTCAAGGAAGGTGGTCTCATACATTAATAAAGTATCTGAGTAAGGGGTTTAGGGTAGGACCCTAACACCCCTTGTGTGCACATTTTAATGAGAATTTCATGCACATTATCAAAATCATTGTGAATTAATATTCTCTTGAGGTTTGTGCAACTTAAAATTCCTTTTCTTGAGTCCACATGGTGATATTTTTTAATGTCAACATAAAAATGTCTCATGGTGGAGAAAATCGTATGTTAATAGAGGGTTCCATAAACTTTGTATCAACATGCCTGACATTGAATATGCCTTCGTCAACCAATTTCTTTTTCTCTTAGTAGAGTTTTTATTTTATTTAAGTGGACCATATATTGTTTTGAGGATGCACATTGCTTCTTATGATGTGGCCCAATTTATTTCTTTTAACAAAGTTTTTATTTATTTATGTTACATGTATACTATTTCAAGGATGCATTGTACATATTGTAATGTGTCTTGGGATAAAATGGTATATGTAACTTTCCCCAACCCAACTGAGGTCCATTACATGCGGAAAATCTCATAGAGTTAAAATTTTCTGCTAACTGATCTTATAGCTTACCAGATATAGGAAAACATACCATTTTAGCCATGTGTTGATACCATGAACTAGATGCATCTACAACATTAAAAAATAAACATGAAAACAATCTAATAAACTCAAAGACAAGAAAATATAAATCGTTCTCAAAGAATAGTTAATACACAACAATTAAACCATCATGCAACACAAAAACAAGATAAACAAATTATCTTTTAAAAATAGTTGTGCAACCAGTTGCTTGGGACAGATGTTCCACCTAAACATAGACTTGTTTTTGTATATATAAACAACAAGTTACCCCAATCTAGGGCTAGAAATCCACAAAAGAGGGTAGTCTCTCACCGTCCACTCACAACTCAAAAATCCCACAACCAATTGGTATTCTCTTACATATATCCCGGTTTTCTTCCAACTCTCTTCCTCTCGACCTGTCCAACTTAAGGAATGTACCCATTCAATTATTTTATCCCATTGGGCATTCCATTTGTTTATCAGGGTCTTTCTAGCATATGAAACCATGAATCTCACTACTAGGAAACTCAAGGGTTTGAGCTCACTGCTAAGAAAACCACCAGGAAAACATGAGCCATCACTTGTTGTTATAGTGAAAATCACACAAGAGTTCACTCTTTAGGCCTAAAAACCTATCTCTTATGTCTTTTTCTCCAAACATTCTCCAAAAATCCCTCCTCCATGGTTTCTCTAGCTCTAATGCTCTTCTTCCCTGTTCTCTGCTTGTTGTTCATGTAAAAACATGACTATCTAAAACTGTTGTAACTGCCCATATGAATTTCCTCTCTTTTCCCCAAGCAATTTGAATCCCTCACTCTCCAATGTTTATTTTACTTCAGACCCATGCTCCCAATAACTATGGGATATGACTTCTCACACCCACCCTCTTACATGTATTCAATGATAGACTTTGGGAACACTCAATCAAAAAAATTAGAAGGTTCATATACCAATATTAATTTTAGGAAGTGGGTTGAATTAATAGACATGGTTAATTCCCCCCTTGGGCCCCTCTCTTAGACATCCTCTAAACCCTCCACTCTCTTGTGGATGAATCAATCCCCATATTTGTCCATGTCCGCTAGCAGCTGGCATCACATTTTATTTAATAAAATTTAGAAATATAATTCACATATTACATCGCTTGGTCGTAGCCACACATTATATCTACATTAATAATTAATTAAACTTGGGATTATAGTGGGGATGTTACATTCCCCATCCCCTACAATTGTGCACTGTCCTCGGTGCACACCACACACACACACACACATATATGCACAAATTTACATCACAATACTTAGAAAATGAAATTCTGCAATTTTTATAGTCCAATAGTAGTTTCAACCATAATCTCTTGTTCCTCTCAACTCACTGACCCAAGAAATGTACTCCCTTCACTTCCCTCATTCCATCAGCTTGTACCATTATTTTATTAGCGTTCCCAATGCAAGTTGGCTAGGACTCTGAGATGTGGTTCCAAAATTCTGGCTACTCAAAATGGAGTCTTTCATTCTTGTATTATGTTTTCTTCAAAATTGTCAAAATATTGTAGGTATTCCTTCTGCATAGTTTCTTTGTGCTCCAATGTTGCATCCTCAGGACCTTAGCAAGTCCATTGAGCCATTACCATACCTATGGAATTATTCCTGAGCACTTTGACTTTTCATCTCGGGATGTGTATTGGTTTCACTGAAAATCCTCTTCATGTTCCACTTGGATCATAGTCCAATCAATTATGTGGTTATGGTCAGGAACATATTTATTTAATAACGACACATGAAATACATTATGCACTCTCATGATGCAAGAAATGCTAGCATGTATGAAACAAGCCCTATCTTCTCTAGTATTTCTAAAGGTCCACATTATCTTTATGTCAACTTTGGACAACTTCCTAATCTTAGCGAACTTCTCTTCACTTTCACTTTCAAAAATATATGTTCTCCCACTTTAAAATATTTGAAAAATATTTTCTTGTATGCATAAATTCTCTTCTTATCCTGGACAACCTTTAAATACTTCTTGATCTTTGTCATATGATCTTCCATTTCCTTCAACAAATATTTTCCAATAACCGCTTTGTTTGTTGGATTATCCCAACTCACTGGTGTATTACACTTACTTCCATACAATGCTTCAAATGGGATCATTTTTAATGAGGCTCGATACCCATTATTGTAATCAAAATCTACTAAGTGGATATAATCCTTCCACTTGGATGACTAGTCCATCACATATATTTTGAGCATGTCCTCAATTATTTTGTTAGTCCTCTCTATTTTCCCGTTTGACTCTGGGTGATACGCTATACTTAAATTTAGATTTGTCCCAAAGACTTTGAACAAACCCTTCCAAAAAATGGATATGAACTTGGGATATCCATATGAGAAAAAATTCCTTAGGAACTCCATGTAGCATGCAAACTTCCTTCATTTATATTTATGCAATATTTGTTGCCTTGTGTGTAGTATTTGCTAGAATAAAATGTGCAACCTTAGTCAATTTGTCCACCACCACCTTGATGGAATCATGATGCTTCACTATTATGGGAAGCTTAGTAATAAAATCAGTTGCGTCAACTTCCCACTTCCATTCTGGAATGGGCATTAGTTGTAATAACCCAACTAGATGTCTGTGTACTTTTGTCTTCACCTTCTAGAAATCTAGACACATGGATACATAATTAGCCACATCTTTCTTCATTCCGGGCCAAAAGTATTGGATTCTTACAACTGCAATTGATTTATGATATCATGGGTTTCCAACATATATCACATTGTGCATTTCCCTCATCATTTTATTTTTCATCTCACTTGAATTTGATACATACACCTTGCCTCTGTACATGAGGATTCCATCCTCTTTCAACTCACAATAATTAAATTTCTGTTGAAAATTACCTCACTGTAATGTTTATTTTATTTTTAAATAACACTGATATGAATTTTCTACATATTTTTTTTTATCTTTTAGATCAGTCCTGTACATGATAATGGTTGCAATATGCATCTCATGCACTCTTATGTTGAGTGCATCAACCACTTGATTTTTCTTGCCTTTGATATGTTTAATTTCAAAGCCATATTCATTGATGAATTCCAACCATCTAGTTTGTATGACATTTAATGTTGGTTGTCCAAACAAATGTTTCAGACCACAATGGTCTTTCCTTAGCTCAAATTTTCTCCCCATGAGGTAATGTCTCCACATTTTTAATGCATGAATAATGGATGCTAATTCTAGATCATGGGTGGCCTAATTATTCTCATGCTCTTTTCATTTTCTAGACTCATAGCATACTACATGATCTTTTTGTGTAAGGAATCCACCAAGCCCTTCCTTGCATGCATCAYTGCACACAAAAAATCTTCATATGGATCTACAATATTCAATATTGGCACACTTGTCAATATGTATTTCAATGACTGAAATGTTTCTTCACATTTGGTAGTCCATTCAAATTTCACTCCCTTCTTTTGTAAATAAGTGATTGGGGTTGCAACCTTTGAAAATCCTTTTATSAATATTCGGTAATAATTGACAAGACCCATAAATAACCTTACCTCTATGAAATTTATTGGTGTTTACCATCCCCTAATGGCCTCTATCTTCTCAGGATCAATTTCTATCCCATCAACTGAAATAATATTCCCCAAATAGTGAATCTTCTTTTGATAAAACATGCACTTACTTAGCTTGGCATAAAATTTATTCTCTCTTAAAACTTTTAGCACCATTCTTAAATGTTCCTCATGCTCCTATTCTAACTTATATTAGATGAGTATATAATCAAGGAACACAATTCAAAATTTGTCCATGTACTCCCTAAACACTCCATTCATCAGGCACATAAAAACAACTGGGCATTTGATAGCCCAAATGGCACTATTGTGAATTCATAATGCCTGTATCTTGTCCTGAATGTTGTATTGCTGATATATTCTTCCTTTATCCTCACTTGAGGAGATTGATCTCATTTCGATCTTGGAAAATATTATTTCACCTTTCAGCTGGTCAAATAGATAATCAATCCTTGGCAAAGGATACTTGTTCTTTTTGGTGACCTTATTTATCTTTCTGAAATCAATACACTGTTAATATTATGGTAGCTGCGGGAGGTATTTACCTCCATGTGTGAACCTGGAAAGAATATAAGACTCCGGAAATCAAGAGAAACCCTAATGAGTTGGCTAATAACCCTAGAAGTCTTGTCGGCTCAAGAAGATAATTTATATTATATTATTAGCCTCCAAGAGAAGAAGTCGACCATAAATAATAATAATATACTAAACAGACACATATCTAGAAGGAGAAGTCGGCCCCAACAAATCTGGTAGAACTAGTATAAACACAGGGTGCCAGTTCTCATTTGATAGCATATCAGAATTATAGACAGTAAGTGGTGTGCACTGCAGTTCCCAGTTTGGTGTGCACGTGTGGAGGAGAGCTGCAGGTGCAGTTGCTGCAGCTAGCAGTTTCAGTGTTGGCTTGGACTATCTCTTGGCTAGGGTTTGGACTATCTAATCAGTGTTTTGTGATGCTCTATCCTTGGGGAAAGGTGTGCTACCCTTTGTTTGGCTATCTAGCCTAGGGTTTTCTTCCGAAGGAATTCTCAGTCAAGGTTAAGGTGCTTGAAGGGTGGCTTCAGCCTATGGTTGGGTGACGAGGGTATCGTCAATGGTAAAATGAGCACACCATATTCTATATTCTAACATGTTATGGGCCCACACCTCCTTCATTCGGTCTAAATTCTGGAAGGAAACATAGTCTCTAGGATATTGAGCTCGTTGAGGAACTGCCGCTAGGGTTACTAGAAGAAGCATCTCCCAAGACACTGCCGCTAGGGTTACTAGAAGAAGCAGCTCCCAAGACACTGCCGCTAGAGTTACTAGTAGGAGCAGTTGTAGAAACCCTAAACCTCTTGTTGAGTCACCTTAAGTGAATGGATTGACCTAATCTCTGGATAGATCCACCCTAGCCCAGTGCATTTCCTGGTACTCTCAGAAAGCCAAGACGCGAAGTTTGAATTTCTGGTCAAATCTAGGGTTTGACCAAGTCAAACAAGCCATGACAAACTCTATGAAGTCTGAGAACAAGTTAGATGGAGCCTCTAACTTCAGAGCGTGGAAGACAAGGATCGACCTCATCCTTGCCAAGAACAAAGTGCTGGATATCGTGAAAGGAAAGATCGTGAAGCCAGAGTTTGAAGAAGGAGAAGAGAAGGAACCATAGAACGTTGCAACTATGAAGAAGTTCAAGGATGTTGACATCAATGCCATGAGTATCATAGTGGATTATATAAAATACCACTTGATACCCTACATCTCCCATCTTGACTCATCAAAGAAGATGTAAGATGCCCTAACAAATCTCTTCTCAGTTATGAGTTTGAAGAATGAGCTCTGTGACATGAAGATGAATGAGGATGACAGCATAACATCATACTTTGTAAGGATCTCCCAGTTAAGAGACCAACTACAAGCTATTGAAGAGATCACTTCAGAGAAGGAATTGGTGAACATAGTACTCAATGGTCTCCCCAAGACATGGGATGCATTTTCCGCAAGCATGAACATAAGGAAGGAGTACCCGACATTTGAATAACTTTGGACTTGTTGTGCTCAAGAAGAATCAAGGATCAGTACAAAAGAGAAACCTCAAAAGAAGTAAGACGATCAAGCTTTCACATCAAGATTCAAGAACTTTAGGAACAAAAGGAAGTTTGGTTCAAGAAGGAAGCCAAATCAAGAGAAAGACATTTCAAAAGTACAATGCTTCAACTGTCAAAAGTACGGTCACTACAAGAATCATTGTCTCGAGCTAAAGAAAAGGAAAGATAAACACGAAGCATCGATTTCCAAATAAAAGGAACCTACAAAGAAGACTAAGCAGGATGGAAGAGACTTCTTCTTCTAAAAGGTAACAACACTCTTCTTATTTCTTGTACATATCTTGTTTGCATCGTCCCTGTGCAGATCTTGTTTGCATCATCCCTATACATATCTTGTATATCTATCTCTTGGAAGATAATGTGTTTTAAGAAGAACTATACCTATGGAAGAACAAACAAGATGGAAATGGATATCATTATATAATACACATGAAAAGATAAGATACAAATCACGTGGAAGCTATCATGAAGAAAATCAATAGAAGCAACAACAGAAAGAAGTCAACAATTGAGAAGAAATTGGAAAAATACTTATGACGTTTTGTACAAGACAACAAGATGGAAGCGTGGACTCTATTAGACAAGAGAGAAAATTATATATTGTAGAAAACAATAAGGATGCAGATGGAAGCGTGGACTCTATTAGACAAGAGAGCAAATTATATATTGCAGAAAACAATAAGGATGCAGATGGAAGCGTGGACTCTATTATACATTGCAGAAGACAATAATGATGCAAATGGAAGCATGGACTTTGTCAGATAGAGGGAGACAATTATATGCACTCTTACATGAATCAAGGGTTAGGAGGGAGCTAATCCTATGATCCATTGAAGATGTTGAAATATATATTCATGGTAGCATCCATGAAAAGACAATACGTGTTCAGTTCAACTGTAGAAGAAGACTTCTTCGAAGAGAAGCCTTAAAGTATTCCGGGTTGTCCATCCAGATCCGTGATCCTATGATGAAAGGAAGAAGTGGAATCTTTAGGGAATGGAACCTACTCCATGGTCCCAAGAGATAAACATGAGGAAGAGCATGAAGATTCCAATAAAGAAAGAGAAGTCAGAACAACCAATCACTGTATCAAGAATCACAAGATTACCAGCCTGATATGAACTCAATAAAAGCAATCAAGCAGAGAAACTGAAAGTCGTGATGAAGAACAGTGTATGAAAGAATTATGAATGAAAGCATTGCAAGATCCAAAAATAGAGGTTTTCCCAGATGGAGGGAGAATACTATGATGATTACTTGTTCCAGTAAACTAGACTTATCTCTACATAAGTCATTGTATCATCCACGAGTTGGAATTCTACATCAGATGAATGCAAAGAATGTTCTCCAGAGAAATTGAATAAAGAGAGTATGAAGATAAATCTCAAGACTTTGAGGCATACTAGAAAGATACTCTTGTATGCAGATAGAAGAAGATAACTTGGTGGAGAACCTCCAGTGCACAACAAAAGCATGGTGAAGATTTCCTATAACATCAATATGACTACTCAGTAGATCAGATCTCATGATGACAGAAGAAGTGCCACATAGATATGTTCTAGTTTTCCAACTATGATATACTCTATTATTCAGATCTACATGAAGCCTTCACATTGTTCCAGACTAAAGTACATTTGAAATCAAGCATTACATTATCCATGATGAAGTCTAGAAAGGAGAAAATGATTCTCCAATACATATCTCCACAGATGAGCAGATAAGAAGGCATTTTGGTAAAACTTCTATCCAAGATGAAAGAGTTTGTGCACTCAAGCTAGAGCTCGTGGAAACAACTTCCTTCTTATTGAAAAAGGAAGAAATGACTCTCCAAGTTAGGAGGGAGCACTGAAAAAATTATTGAAGACATTCATCTTTAAAATTGAAAAATAGTCCATCTTGCACAGATGCTTTCCTGTTCGAAAAGTGGATCGAGACTTCTGGAGGACAGTCACTTCCTATTGTGGTTAACATAGGAAGTAGTCTGATTGCTGATGTATCATAGACAGTGACTTCCCATTGTGTTTAACATGGGGAGTGGTCTAGGGAAGTCTCTCTTCTTGAGGGTTACTCAAGAAGACTGGCCCGCCTCACCAGACAATGATTTCTCATTGTGGTTAACATGAGGAATGGTCTGTTTTGGAGGTTGATGCAGGACATTCTTTTCCTCTTGTGGTTAACAGAGGAAATGGTCCGAACAATCATTCCTTAGGGTTTACACATTCTCTCCAGGGTGCACTTTGATTAGTGTAGGAGGAATGGTCCAGGGTGGGGAATGGTCCAGGCTCAGTAATTAGGGACGACATTCCTTAGGGTTATACATTCTCTCCAGGGCGCACTTTGATTATTGTAGGAGGAATGGCCCAGGGTGGGGAATGGTCCAGGACAAAAATTCCTTAGGGTTTATACATTTTCTCCAGGGCGCACTTTGATTAGTGTAGGAGGAATGGCCCAGGGTGAGGAATGGTCTAGACTCAGACATTTCTTATGGTTTATACATTTTGTCCAGGGTGCACTTTGATTAGTGTAGGAAGAATGGCCCAGGCTGAGGAATGGTCCATGCTTAGAAATAAAAAACAATCCTTCTTCCTTGTTTGAGAAGAATAGGGCAGATAGCCCATTGCTGATGAGGGCAGATATTCTTTCAAATCTTACAAACATGAGTGAAAGATTGGCCCAGATAATTCGATTTATTTTTAACAATATTTTCTGTGCAGGATGGCATCAGATGATTGTTAAGGAGACTACTTATCTCTAGACAATAAAGATAGACTACTGTGGTGGATATGTTTCAATATTCGTGAGGTAGATATTCTTTCAGAGCTCATAGATATGAGTGAAAGATTGGCCCAAATAATTCAGTATATATCATAACATTGTTTCTATGCAGGTTGCTATCAGATGTTTGTTATGAAGACTGTATGACAGTAGATGAGGACTACTGTGGTGGATATGTTCCACTGTCCGCAACCTTACGGTGTTGATCAAGTACTTGTGTGTTACTTGGTCTGGTAGTGAACCACTAGATTGTAGTTATGTACTACTATGGATAGACACAATTGTGTTCTATTTTTGTTCTAACTGCCTTGAAGACTATCAACAGTTTATTGGAAATAATCACCATCCAGACAAATGATGAACAAATATTTTCCAGACAGAAATTGGTTAAGAGCATTTACTCCTCTAGATTATAAGAGTGGCTCTTGTATCACTCTATGGTGAGAGTGACTTATCCAGCATCATGTCTAATTACTCAAATGAAGTATGGTTTTGAGAGATGATGCAGCTGATGGTGATGGTGATGCTCATGACCTAGTCATGAAATAGTCTAGATGACTATATTGATGCTACTGGGTAAATGGTATGTTTTGTGCTCAAGTCCATTACCTGTAATACCTCCCTAGCTAGGAGGGAGTGTTAATATTATGGTAGCTGCGGGAGGTATTTACCTCCATGTGTGAACCTGACAAGAATAGAAGACTCCAGAATGCAAGAGAAACCCTAATGAGTTGGCTAATAACCCTAGAAGTCTTGTCGGCTCAAGAAGATAATTTATATTAGGTTATTAGCCTCCAAGAGAAGAAGTCAGCCAGAAATAATAATAATATACTGAACAGACACATATCCAGAAGGAGAATTTGGCCCCAGCAAATCTAGCAGAACCAGTATAAATACAGGGCGCCATTTCTCATTTGACATCATCTCAGAATTGTAGACAACAAGTGGTGCACACTGCAGTTCCTAGTTTGGTGCGCACATGTGGAGGAGAGCTGCAGGTGCAACTGCTGCAGCTAGCAATTTCAGTGTTGGCTTGGACTATCTCTTGGCTAGGGTTTGGACTATCTGATCAGTCTTTTGTGATGCACTATCCTTGGGGAAAGGTGTGCTACCCTTTGTTTGGCTATCTAGCCTAGGGTTTGCTTCTGAAGGAATTCTCAGTCAAGGTTAAGGTGCTCGGAGGGTGGCTTCAGCCTATGGTTGGGTGACGAGGGTATCATCAATGGTAAAACGAGCACACCATATTCTATATTCTAATATACACAACCTTAAGGTTCCATCTTTCTTCTTTACAAACAACATTGAGGCACCCCAATGTGACACACTTGGGAATATATACCTTTCCTTGACAAATATTCAAGATTCATATGCAAATCCTTCAACTTTGGTGTGCCCATTCTGTAAGGTGTCTTGGACATTGGGGAAACTCCTGGCATCAAATCAATAGAGAAATCAATGTCTATATCTGGTTCTAGTCTTGGGATTTCCCCAAAAAAATCCTCAAAATTCCTTAAGACCGGATGGTATTCAATTCTTTCCACTTTATATATGGATGCCTCTTCCATACTGGATGCAATAATCTGGCATCCCTTCCTGAAACTATTTGTCAACTGCCTAGCTAGAATTTCTCTAACAACTACAACTCTTGGAATTCCTTGAAACTTTCCCTGCTTCGCTTCTTCATCAAGACATGTGACTGTCTTGTTGTAACGATTTAGGACATCATGATGTTATTCCAACCAATCCATTCCAAATAGACAATCATATGAACCCAATGGTATGATTTTCACTTCGACCTTTGTGCTAAGTTCATTCATGTTTATTGTACAATCTTTAACTAGCTCATTGATTTTCCTCTTAGATCCCGTGGCTAACTAAACTAACCAAGATTTTTTATGCTTACTCCTTTGCAAGTGAAATATTTCAACAATGTTAGAGTTTATGTAACTATGGCTAGTTCCATAATCAATTAGAATTTTTATGGGATGGTTATCAATATTACCTTCTACTTCAATCATGGGGGATTGATACTTTGCTTGCTTGTTGTCCAAGGATACATAAATCCTTGGCATGATTCATCCCATTTATTCCACTCTTTCAACCTGTTGAATCTTTTGGGAAGTCCTTATTGTCTCTCATTTGTGAGGGAAGTTCCTATATAAGTGATTTCCCTAACATCCCTAACATTGTACAGGTTGTTTCCTAGGCCTTTTCCCAAATTAATCTACAATATTATGCTCATTTTGGGTTGAATGAACTTGTTTATTTTCTTAGGATTTTTTCTTGAAAAGGGGAGGCTTAAAACATTTCTTCCTTTGATTCTTTTTACCCTTGGTTTTGTCATTCCAAGATTTTTGAAAAATTGGCCTTCCTTTGCTCTGTTAATAAGGATTCTTTGCTCTCCTTCTAGCCTCCTCCAAAGTATTGGGGTTATCATATTGTATCTTATCACTATAGAAAGATGGTAACCCTCTTAGAAAAATTTGGATTTTGACCTTATCATCCTTTATGAAGTACACATACTTCAACAATTCAAATAAACTCTTCTCATATTCATCCATTGTCATGCTTCCCAATTTGAGTTCAAAGAACTCTTTCATCTTCCTTTCATAGTAATGCTTGGAAAAATATTTCTCTTGGAAATATCCTTTGAACTTCCTCCATGAGATATTCTTCTCATCAAGGTTCTTGGATTTCTTAAGTTGATCCCACAACATGGTTTCCTTTCCTTGCAACTGGTAGGTTGCAATTATAACTTATACTCTTGAGGGGTAATCATGAAAATGGAATATTTCTTCATTTCCAATAGCTAGACTTCGACGTCTTATCCTTTTCTGTGCTCACCATTGAAATTTGGTGGCTTTATTTCCCTGATTTCACCTTACAAGATGTATGAATGTGTCCTTCTCCTCAGCCTCTGGATAGGAGACACACTTTGGCTGCCCCTTGGCCCTTAACTTTCATGAGCTCTCCTAGTGGATTACTCTGGGGAATGATGACACATTCTCATACTCCTTGACTGTCTATCATTCCCATGATCATCCCTTCTTTTATGGGATATGGATTCTATCACTTGTCTAGCACTAGATACTTGCTTTGTGCTAGAGACTTTATTGGCTTGCCTCTGTATCATATTCATACTTTGAAGTATCTCCTCCTGATATTTCATGATATTTTCATTATCATCCCTATAACTTTGCACTTCTCTTTGCATGATTCTCATATTTATAGGTTATTTCCTACCTCTTCTTCCATTAGACTCTATCTCAACATTTACCATGCTAATATACAGATGTCTGACCTCCTGCTCATGGCTGTAAGATCCATGGTAATATTCCATAACTCTAGTCCTCATATAAGAACCAAATTTTTTCTCCTGTACCTATAAATTTGCAAGAAATGTGGATATTATAATTATTGTTAGCACATGCATACTATACAACATTCCATTAACTAGATTACAAATTATTATTCATCTCAATTTATGGATGAAATAATGCAAAATATGATTCCTTAGACACATTCCTATCTAAGAAATCTCTCCATTGGCTATATTCATGCCTCAATATGAGTTCTGAGCGAAAAGTTACAACATTCACAAGCTGTAATTTCCACGCATTGCTCTGTTTTACTACTGTAAAAATTACTTTATTACTTTTTGAGAAAAATTTAGTGCCCAATTAAAAATTATGGGTGGATATATGTCTTCTCCTCCTCATGACCATTCCACTGACTATTCATTTTCCAAAATCCGAGCTCCGAGCTAAAAGTCATGGTCTAAGGAAGTTTAGATTGTTTTCCCATTTTATCCCTGTATGCTATAGGTATCTTCTTTCTCTTCCTGCACAGTTTAACATACCTAGAATACAAATCTATCTCCATGATGTCTTCTATGGTTCATAATATTTTCATAGACTGCTCTTGAGCCCAAAAAGAACTTATAAGAAAGGAATTATACCATCTGGAAGTAAATTAGTGCTAAAATTATACCCTTAACTATTTCATCTATAAATTTCTCACACAAGCTCTATTTTACTCTCAGAATATCTTGTTGTAAATATCTCATTGATATCTTTTATTTAAGCTGCAAAAATTGTTAAGGGCCTCAAAATTCCCCTGCAAGTTGAAGACCTTCAAAAATCATACAATTTCATGGAAAAAATGATTGTTTTACTGTTATATCAATCTTTTAATCTGATCCATAGATCTCTAATTTGAAGAAATCTCAATCGTTGATCCATTAAAACTTCCTCATGCCCACTGATGAGTCTCCATTGTCGACCTCCAATTCAAAGCAGTCTAGACCATTGATTCTCCAACACTACATCAATGATCGACTAATTCCTTTGGTAAACCGAAATTTCTCACCTATTTCCTCGAACCCCAATCATTGGCGATCGACCATCAACCATTTCTCTTGGAAAACCATTTTTTTCCCAAGAATATTTCCAAAACCTGATCATCGACGATCGATCATTGATGAATTTAGATGAAAACCAACTTTTTTACAACTTCGTCGAACCCCGACCATCGACCATCGACCATTTAATGACTGACATGAAAACTATGTTTATGTGACATGACATGTGGATGTTGACATGGAAATTGGTTGATGTGGCATGTCATGTGAATGCTTACATGGCATGACACATGGATGATGATGTGGCAAGACACATCGTCATCCTCTTTCCTTTATTGACCATTGACAACTTCTCTTGGGTGAATTGAATGCCTCGCTAAATTTTTTGACCCACAATCATTAATGATCAATGATTAAACATTTCCTTTTTCCAAATGAAACCCTTTGCCAAACTCACCGATCCGATCATCAACCATCGATGATCAAAGATTTCCTTTGGATGAATGGAAATCTTCACCAAAATTGCCAATTTGATCATCGACCATAGACTATTTATATTGGAAACTAAAAATCTTCGCAAATCTTGTTGATCCGACGATCGGGCATCAACGAATTCTTTTGGAGAACTCCAACACTTAGAAAATTTTGACCAAATCATAGTTGAATTTGGGTCATTGATCTTCCATTCAGAATGATATTGATCATTGATCTGTTCCAACTTCCAAAAGGCTGAAAACTAATCCATACTGTTGATTTGTCTCATTTTCCCAACCACTGAAAATGAATCTAGATTGTCGATCTACTAGACCTTGCCAAACTTAAAAAAACTTGTAAGTTTTAAAATCTATTTACAATGAATATGGGCCATTGATTATGAAATAAAACTTGACCTCAACCTTCGATCCATCAAACTTCTCCCAATTCTACAACGACTATTAAAACATGAATTTCGACCTTCTAAGTAAAATTTATCTCTGGAACATTGCAGACTGACACCTTGTATCATCTCTTCAACAGTTCTGAGGCATTTAAACTTGAAATTACTCACAAATTTGGGGATTTCTCTCTATTTTTCTCCATTTCCCCTCAAATTATTCATAGATTGAAATCTATAACAACACATTTTATCAAATTCATTCTGGTTCTTGGCCCATACGGGTCTAGTGTTTGAACAAGAATCTCCGGTACCATAATGTAACTTTCACCAACCTAGCTGAGGTCCATTAGGTGCGAAAAAATTCATAGAATTAAAATTTTCAACTAACTAATCCTGTAGCTTACTTGCTATAGGAAAATATACAATTTTAACCATATGTTGATACCATGAGCTAGATGCATCGACAAAATTTGAAAATAAACATGAAAAGCAACTAATAAACTCAAATACAACAACATATAAATTGTTCTTAAACACATAGTTAATACACAACAATTAAACCATAATGCAACACATAAACAATATAAAACACTTATATTTTAAAACAGTTGTGCAACCAACTTCTTAGGGCAGACGTTCCACCCAACCATAGAGTTATTGTTCCAAATATCAGCAAAAAGTCACCCTTGAGATGATGCTACCAAGCCACAAAAGAGGGTAGTATCTCGCTGTCCACTCACAACCCATAAGCCCTGTTATCCCCATTTTGTGGGATAAATAAGGAGATCATGTCTCGAGGACCTTAGGTTGTAGATATGGAGTGATGAGATACTGCATGAGAAACAATGTCCACTTGCACAGATAAAGACCCTTCTCACCACCACAAATGTTAGGATTTTTAGGATGGCATTCACCACACCAGATGGCTTCCGAGAGGCAATGGGACTTGCTCCATGAGGTACAAGTCAGGTATTATGGTGAGTGTGATTTCAATATTTGAGGCATTTTGAGTATGTTTTATCTTATAATTCTTTAGATTTCATGACATATGCTTGGAAATTATGCCTTTTCCCCCGTTTCACCTTGGTGGTTGACGTTGTGCCCTAGTAAGTGGTCTCCCTTAGGAATGGGTTTTCTAATAGGAACTCCCTTGAAGAGCCATTGTACTTTTCCCATCCATACTTATCACTTTACATCACCTAAAAACCCTCGTTTCCTTGTCTCTTGGGATTTTAGGGTGTATTGACCCAAGAAGGGGTTGTCCCTCATTCCATGGGAAGAAGGGGTTGAAGGCCCAAAGGGATTGTTTTTGAATAAAAAGGATAAAATCCTATATATAGACCTTCCATATGCTTCTCCCAGGGATCCCCCGAGAAACCAATGAAACACTTCTTTGTAAGAAAAGGGGGACCCACAAGAATGAAAGATAGTGAATGCTTAAGAGCTTAGTTGGAGGATAATAGGTCTCATCACGAGATTTCCTATCATGATCATGGGTATCTAGAAATATGACATTACCATCATCTGACCACCAAGCTAGGGTAGTGGCTCTCAGTTTCACAACTGAGAGATATGGGGTCTCATCATGAGCCAAAATTCTCATTTATGTAAGGTATTTGTGAGTGACATTGTCATTATATGGACACCATGCCAAGACAATGGCCTTCAAATCGTCCTTTAAAACATGAAAGAAACAAATAATGGCAAGATGATGGGCTTGGAAAAAGTGCATTGCAAATGAAGGTGCCACACACCCTCTACAAAGGCACCCATGAGTGAGACACTACAACCCCTTGTATGTCATGAACCCCATTCCCAATGAGTCTTGATCCATAACCACTTCATATACTTCACATGGATTAGAGAGGGATCACTTGGGAAACACTCCTTGACCTAGGGAAAGATCTACCCAATAAGACACCTCTTCAACCCTCCCCTACACAAACTTGGAAAGTTTCATAATGTCTTTGAGCATTACTTGTTTGACTGAGTAATATTTGATGCACATGCTTGGGTGGCTCATTTCTTGATTTTATTTACTCACCATGATATTTTGACTTGAGATCATTGGATGGCGTGCTTATTTCTCTTTGCAAGACCTAGTTGATGGATAGTTTTGAAGGAGAAAGCCTAGCTTGGGCTTCAAGCCTAGAGGTTGGATGCCAAGGGCCCACATGTCGGATGAAAAATATGTAAATTTGGAGGCCTAGAAGACATCATGGATGAAATTACCTAGCCCTCACATGCCAAACATTTTTCCTAGGAGAGGAAAACCGTCATCTTTGGAGGCTTGATGTCACCTAGAGGGGCTAGTGTTTGGTGGTGAAGACATGGCTCATTGACACATGGACGTTTTGAGGAGAAGAAGACTTTGACCATGAGGACGAGAACTTGGATGAGTGACAAGTGGCCTTTGGAGGCCTATCCATGCATCTACTACCCCAACGACTTCTTCAAAGTGCCAAAATGTCCCCTAAAGGGGAGTCATCCTCTTGTCTTAGGGTTTCTTTTGTGTAAAAGTGAATTTTAAGTGAATTGTTTAATATTATTTTATTACAAGGGGTAAGATAAGGGTTGTGGACCCCTTATATTATGTTTTACCATTTCTAATGTGGACAAACTATGTGAATGACATTTTGTATAAATAGAGATCATAAGATCTCATTTGTAATCATAACTCTCCCATTATGAGAAGTATTGGACTGGAATTTTCGCCACCCTTGAGGCTTTTTGCTATCTTGTTCTATGATATGGTTTTTCTTTGGTTGTGGGGTTGATGATGATGATGTGCTAACTCTTGGAGGTAATTATTTTGCTATTGTGGTGGTTATCTTGACATGCTATGGTTTATCTTGTTGCTATTTGGATTGGTAATCGTTTTACTTGTTGCTATCATTTGTAATTCAAGCTCAAGGTTTATTTTGATAAGGCTAGGTGGGGATTATAAGTGCATACACCCCTACTTTAGCTCCATCATAAACTTCAGCATATAATTATTGTTTGTAAGGGTTTTCTAAGGAAGTATAAGGACATACACCCCTTAAACCCTAGCTAAGGTTAATTGCCTTGGGGAATAAAAGGATTTATACCCCCAAGGAGGTAGTAGATATAGCTCTTTTCTTTTGACCCCATCAACCCATAATCAAAGGAACTAGTCATTGCATTGGAGAAGTAAAAAATTGCATTGGTAAATGTGAAAGTTTCAAGTTTTAAAGTTATCTCACTTGGACATTGTTTCTTGAGCCCTAGGATTTCTTGCCTAATTGAGGCGTCCTCTTTCATCCACTAAAACTTACTGCTGTTACAAAACTAACCTACAACCATTAGGTCTTCAAAAACTAACTCTCTAGCCCTAGATGACTCCTAAACTAACCCTAGGAATTGGATACATTCCCTAACAAACTACTAACCCTGGTGCACTTTTTGAGCTAGTTAGAAGTGATTTTCATGGCTTATTTTTCTGTTATAAATCTTGGTTTACTACAACCATAAGGTTGATAAATATCATTGCAGTAAGATTTTGTTTCAACCTTGATTTTGTGCTAAAGTATTGTTTTATCATCATTGAGTTAAGCTATCTTTCACTAGTTTGTCTCTTGCTTATTCAATTATACTTTTAGCGCTTATCTTGCAACCTTTATTATATTTTATATGATGATATATATCATTAAATTTTTCTGTAGTTAGGGACAACAATCTTAACTTTCTTGTCCAAAATAACATATTATATCATATACTTGGTTTTCTTTGTGTCTCGGGAAGGTATTCACACTTGGCAGGTTACTCATATCATTGGAAACCTTAAGAAACCCTCTAGAATCATCTCCAAGTTCCCTTTTCCATCTAGAAACTTGAACTTTAGGGTCTTCCATCCATACATATCATTTTCCATTTCAATCCCCACTAGGGTCACCAAGATTTCCCCCCTTGAGGTGAATACCTTACCTCTAAAGTGACAAGAACAACTGCCTAAGATGACAGTGGGTAGGTGCTCTCTAAGTTGTCTCCAATTGGTGGTTGGGTCGAGATTTTTCCAACCTAAAACTTGTGCAATAACAAGTCCCAATATTGACTGGTATTCTCTTACAATTATCCCAATTTTCCACCAACTCTCTTCATCTCGGCCTGTCTAACCCAAGGAATGTACCCCTTCACTTCTCTCATTCCATCGGGTGTCCCATTAATTTATCAGGGCCTCTATGGCACATGTAACCAGGAATATCGCTACTCAGAAACTCAAGGGAGCTCACTACTAGGAAAACTACTAAGAAAACATGAGTAATCACTTGCTATTACAATGAAACTCATACAAGAGTTCACTATTCAGGCCTCACAACCTATATCTTTAGTCTTCTTCTTCAAATACGCTCCATAATTTCCCCCTCCATGGTTACTCCAACTCCAATGCTCTTATTCTTTGTTCTCTACTTGTTGTTCATGCAAAAAAATGACTATCTAAAACTACTATAACTGCCAATACAACTTTCCTCTCTTTTCCCCAAGCAAGTTGAATCCCACACTCCCCAATGTTGATTGTACTTCACCCCCATGATCCCAATAACTATGGGATGTGACTTATCACACAAACCCTCTTTCATGTATTCAATGATTGGATTTGGGAACACTCAATTAGAAAACTTAGAAGGTTCATATACATATATTAATTTTAGGAAGAGGGTTGAATTAATAGACATGGGCAATTATCCCCTTGGACCCCTCTTTTAGATATCCTATTAGAACCTCCCCTCTCTTGTGGATTAATCATCCCCATATTAGTCCATGTCCCCTAGCAGATGGCATCACATTTTATTTATTAAAATTTAGAAATACAATTTTCATATTACATCACTTGGTCGTAGCCACACATTATATCTACATTAAGCAT
The DNA here is from genome assembly GCA_032191745.1 of Picea mariana. Lineage (NCBI taxonomy): Eukaryota > Viridiplantae > Streptophyta > Pinopsida > Pinales > Pinaceae > Picea > Picea mariana. Next base: position 326,017 of record JASDQU010101106.1, read on the forward strand.
TAATTAAATTGGGGATTATAGCGGGGATGTTACAATATCTTTCCAAGGCGGGGACACCATATGTGGTTCATCTCCATGTAGCTGCTACCACTAAAAATAGACTTGTTAAAAAATTCATCAAAGCATGCCTTGCATGAGTTGCCTCCTACCACATGGACTAATGCTATCTAATGTATGAAAATGTGAAGGAGGGTGGGATTAGTGGAATGATCCTAACTCTTTCTCCTTCATTAATCCCTAATATATTTTGTATAATTTATTACTTCCCAATATCATTTGAAATCCAAAAGCAATTATGGACGACATGCTTATCACTTGAAGGTAGTATGTGTGTCAAGTGATGATATGTGATGTGTGATGGTAGGAGTGATGTTAGTCTTGATTATATAACCGTGAAGGGAAACACCTCTTCCTTGAATATAATAATAATAATAATTTATTAATTGCAAAGGCATAGACTCTCAGAGAGAGAGAGAGAGAGAGAGAGAGAGAGAGAGAGAGAGAGAGAGAGAGAGGACTAATGTGGACTTACATACTTACATACAATATCATTATTTCCACATGCAATGATGTTGGTGATGCCATGTTAGAAAGGATGTTGGAGACCTGCAATGAGGGATTTGTAATGGGTGAAATTGCTAATTATCTTGTAGTAACCATTAACATAAGTGTTGAATTCCTATAAAACACTATCACCTAGCTCATTAGAATCATAAATCCAATGATTCCATGAGTAGGATTATGTGTTTATTATCCATCAAAGTAGAGGATGCCATAGACATTGTATTGATGTCCATGTTGTTGATTAGTCTGTTCATACCAATTTTATTTCCTTTAATAGATTTTTTATTTATTTAATCAACTCACACATTATTATGAGGAAACATGTTACATATTGTAATGAGGCTCGAGCTGAGATGACATGTTTCTAATTTTGTAACACCTTATGATGTTCATATCCATGTATGCATTATTTTTGACATGTGACTCGTTAAAAGGGTTATCCAAGTGTCACTTACATGAGTTGCCTCTTACCATGTGGATTGATGCCATCTAATGTTTTAAAATGCATTATAGGGTGGGATTGATGGGATGCTATTGTATGTTACTCCTTCGTTAATCCCCTTTGATTGATTTTGAAACAATTTATTAGTTCCCAATCTCATTCAAAATCCATAAGAAAATTTGGACAACAAGCTTCTCATTTGAAGAAAGTACATGAGTGGAAGGTGATGATATATGATAAGTCATATTAAAGGGTTAAGTTGATATCAATAATAGAACCTTTGGTGGAAGAAATCCTTTTAAGGTGAAGATTGGTCATCACTTCCCTTTATTTGAAAGAAATACTTGATGTTAAATCACTCACTATGTATTTTAGAGTGTTGGAAATACATATTTTAATGACAATACCTTCAATGATGTTGAGAATATTTGACTTGTGAATATGAAGATTCTCTTAACCATCAAGGCTTGGTTGGAAGCACACATTCAATGGTGTGAATACTGTGGTGAGCCTATCACTACATGAGGTAACTTTGCACAATTGATGGATAACAAGTTCTATCCATAGAAATACCAGGGAGAACAATATATGAATTGGAAAAATTCATGTCAATGACATGATCAATTAGTTTATGATTACACAAATGAGTTTCATACACTCATGACTCATTTGAACATCACAGAGACAAAAAATAATATTGTTCTCAAGTATTGAACTAAGATACTCTAATACATCAACCCAAAGCTTGAATTCTTGGCTATAGATACACTTTGGGACACATACATGTTCATGTATAATATTGAGTAGAAGCACAAGAAAAAAAAACACACACACACCAAATATTCTAGTGACTAACATGAACAAAAACATAATGTTCACGTATAGGATATTTCGAGTTCAATTGCAACCATAAAGTCCTCCAATTATTGAGCAAATTGTCATGACATGATTTTCTAATCAAGATTGACTTAGAATTAAATGGGCCAACATCTTCTAATCAAACTATTTAACATGACAACATGACACAAGGCTACACAATTATTTAGGATCATCAAGACAAGCTATTCCCCCACATTAATCTAGTTTTTCACATCTCAGCATGAGAGATATAAGCTTTCTCATCTTTTGGTTAAAACCATGAAGTTTTCTTCCATGGCTGAGAAATTTGATGAGATGAGAGATTTCATTTATACTTTTAATGCAATGGGGAACACGATTACTCAAGAGGGTGAGTATTTATATGTGCATGAGAATACTTTTGGTGCACACTAGACCTAATACACTATGAAATGTGCCCAACAAGTGTTACCAAAGCCCACCACTCATTGTGAAAAAACCCTATGTGACTAATGCATCCCCTCATTGCACTTTCCTCAACACACACAACATGTGCTTAATCTCTATGGAATCAACTTATAATTAAAATCAACATATCACACAACATGCCCCCTCAATGATGAATCAACTTTCCATATCAACGCCTCACGACTTAGAGGGTCAATGCACCCATCCATATGTGTGATCAATTTTGAATGGGGTTGCATGCACCCTAACCAAATTGATTTCAAGTTCCAAGATGATCCTTAGTGTACACAAGGAGGGCCTTGGGTAATTCCTCTCTTGATAATATGATCCTCATCATGTTGTATGAATATACAACAATGACATTTGTAAAACCACTCATTTCACATTCATTCAATTAAAGTAGAAATTGGGTTATGGTATGGATAACATTCAAAAGGTTCTAGCACAGATATATTTTCTTCTATTAGAATCTCCTCTTCTTTCCTCTCTTATATTTTAATATTTTCTAGGTCAAACTTACATAGTCATTCCACCATACCACTAGATTCACAATGCATTTATAATACTTTGATTCTTGCGTATTTTGTAAATCAATCCTATCTTAAAAATAATGTGTAGATTTAAGTAATTATTTGATGCTATGGTTTTCATTATTTGATTCATGGTTCATTCCCTAATCAACATTGATAAGTTATACATTTTTTCCTCACACACTTAATCACTTAAGTTGTTATTATGTATTATTATTTTCTATCCATGTTTGGTGTATTATGCATAATACACTATTTCTCTACTTTCACATACTTTGGGTTTTTTTTACACATTACTTCTTACATTTTATCTAAATAAAGTTCACACTTGAATAAATCACTTTTACAATGCCAGTATTGAAACATCACTTTTTCCAATCCATTATTATTTGTGATAATTGATTATTATTTGTGTCATTCCAATTGTAACCCATTGGGTTCCTTAGATCCAATGTGAATAAGCTACACAATTCGAGAAGTCTCTTAAAAAAACGAAAGATAACATGAAACCAAGTCTTGATCTTATCTTGAGCCTTCCCTGTTGTAATGTTTTTTTTTTCATGTGATGAAAACTACTTTATTCAAGTATCTAAAGTTTATAGCAACTAATCAAATTTATTGTGATGATATGTAGTGTCCCTTCTTTATTAGTATTTTACTTATTATCAATATAATAACGTGTGCTCGGTATTTGTTTCACAATTCTCTTATTCAAACCTGCAACACTTATTTCAAAGATTTACGAAATGATTTTGGTATTTTAGAATAAATTTTAGAAAGCACTACTTTTTTTTCTTCTTATTTTGTTTATATGGTCTCCGAAACATAGTACTTTTTTCACATTATGAGTCTCGGACCCAATGCTACACTATATATGGAGGATACTAAATATAGTTTTAGATTTTTTTAATCTAGATATACAATGACATTTTTTAAATTGATCATTAGAATTTTTCATATATGAAAACCTAAGCAATACATAATTTCTTTAAAATGTGGAACACTTACTACTATGTATATATTTTCTAAAAAAATAATATAAATATCTATATTATGATTTAGATTTAATTTCAAAACCTATAAAATTTATTTCTTGATAATGTCATAGTTATAAGAGAAAAAATGGATCAATCTCTACCTACAACTTTTGACCCAATGATAAACCCATTGTTGTTGGTGGTTTAGGGTGGGGTTTGTTGCATTTCCTTGATGTGGGAGTTTGAGGAAAATCAAGAGTGCTTTCCAAACTAATTTGTTTAGATATGTTTTTGCTAAATACATAAATGAAAGGACAAATACTGAGAAAAACACAAAATCCTTGAAGGCTTGTTATCCTAAACTTGAGGGACACCCAAAAACAATGTTGATGTTGGATATTCTATAGAAGAAATTAGTTCATTGAAAATCCATGCCCCTATTTGTTAGTGTTAGGGGGTTTTTCTAGGAGATTCTCCACTTAGAAAATGAGTGCTAGCAAAGTAGAAAGTAAGAGAGAGTCAATTATTGATGCAAAAGGATGATTTATTACTGTAAATAATTGTCCCAAGGACAAAGAAAATATATTGAAAGGAGGACCTTGATTCTTTAATTGGGATGATATCTAAATGATATTTGGAACTTAGATATTCATATACTCTCTCCTATTATAATTTTGGAAGGAAAATATCTTGAAAATAGTAGGTAATCTTTTAAGGGACTACATTAAAACAACAAATCTTATAAAAGAGAAATTAGGCCACATAAATTTGCATGTGCATTAAATTTACCTTGAAAATATCATGGCTTGAAAATCTCAAGGCACGATGCTTCAATTTTTAGTGGATCCAAGAAATTAATTACTAAAGCATCATGTTTATATGCATGATCTACTATAAATACAACCATGTAGAAATTTTCATGACCTCGTGCATAAAAGTGTTTAAAACAATATTCAAAGATGAAATGGAGGATTCCATTTCCTTTATTAATAATTGTGTTCATAGACTCATTGATATTCATCACTTGTCACTCATTTAGGTTTCAAGGTCTATTTGGTTGTATAATCCTTGTAAAAATGAAAAAGCATGACAACCTAAAGGGAAGGTCATTTTTATTCATGTATAGCATTGCTTCATTTCTATATGTGATTTCCTTTTACCCGAGTTTGTTGAATTATGATAGAGTGAATTACTATATAATACAAGACTTTCTGAAGTTTTGAAATTCACATAGCCTTGGATGCTAGTCATATTAGGAAAAATTGGGAAATTATAGATACACTACTTGGCATGTGCGTCATGATCCTCTTTGTGTAGATGATACCCTAGATTCTGGTGATAATGATATTGAACATGTCAATGATTATCCTATTAAACATGAGTGGGATGTTTTTTTGAGATTGCATCGATGAAATACATTCTTGTGAATGAGATTGATGTGCTAGGAAGGAGAGATTCAATTAACGTAAAAAATGGTCGCAATGCATGGTTCATGTCATTTGATGAATCGAGTCAGGTTTTCGTTTCATATTAGAATGACACAAACTAATACACTTTTTCCCAATGATGTTGTGAAATCAATCCTTTATCAGTAATTGGGATTTAAACAAAGATTGGTGTTCAACATTATTCTTAATCATTATATTTACATCTTAAACCTATTAACTAATTGCACATGATCATTAAAGGAACACTTTCTACTAGAAAGTACTACCTTCTTGATGTTATTTGAGAATTGTTAGAAGCAAAGAGAGCCCTTGAATTAATCCCTTTGATTCTTCTTGCTCCCATGTATGTGGAAACCTTGAATATTTCTTCTTCTACTATTCATTTTTCATTTAACAACCTAGTCAAGGAAATGATATACTTGGAAGCTTCAACCCTCTTCGGCATACAATACCTATTAAATATATCCTCATTGATAAAAATGAGTTTCATAGGACAAAACCTCTTCGTTGGGATTAAAATTTAATGATTACGTTTGACATGATTTACCTTAACAATGCAATGTCCCTTTTGGAGGTAGGTTATTTATTATTATGCATGATTTAATTTAGATCATGTTAATGTTTATGCCATTATTATAGTTCTTTTCATTTCAATAGATAAGAGCATCATAAGAACAACATCACTAAGAAATACACATTCACAAGAGACACAACATTTATCTTGGGAAACCCTCTAGGGGAAGAAAACCCAGCAAAAACTTCCTTATCATAAATAGCTTATATAATGTTCAAGAGATAACTCAAACCAATATAGATAGTCCTCCCCAAGAGATGTGCCACTCTTCTTGTCCTGTCTCTAACTGGTAATTGCAGCTTGCGTCATAAGATAATGAGCAAGTGAGTTGTGTGATTAAAGTGAGGCGCTAGCCTCCTATATATACAAGACTGGCACGTGTGAAAGGGTTTCAATGGAAGGGCCGACCTCTCACTCTGGGTGGGTAAACCCACCTTTAATTAATTCTGGGTCTTCAATAATAACTTTTGGGGCCGACTTCTTATTCTGCCTATTACAATTGTCCTATGACCAATCCGAAAAAGGGGATTTGGTCCTAATACAATTACTGACATGATTAATCCACAATGGGGATTAATCCTAATAATAAAATAACAATAATAATAAGAATGCTCTTCGCAGTTACATTATTTCAACACTCCCCCTTAACAAGAAGGGTATTATTCATCAGCATCAGGCGAGAGAGGCTTGCATCATCAGTGGCATCAGGAGGACAGTGTCGTCAATATCATCTTGAAACATTGGCTAGCATATTTACGAGTCATCGAAAGTTTTCTTCATCGGCAACATCATCATTCTCAAAAGAATGCTATAATTATCTGCATCAAATATGTATCAGTAAAAAAATGATACCTCATCACAACATTAGGCTGACAGTACTACACTGGCTCAATGTCACAGCTGTTAAGCTGGTAGCTCAGTGTCAGTCACATCTTGATTTACGTCTAACAAATAGGTCAGAAGCAAGGAATATCATCATCTCGCTTTACGTCTAACAACTAGGTTAGAAGCGAGGAATCACAACGTCATGCTTTACGTCTAACAGCAAGGTCAGAAGCATGACTCATCTTGATTTACATCTAACAATGAGGTCAGAAGCAAGGAATCATCTTGCTTTACGTCTAACAACTAGGTCAGAAGCAAGGAACACATCATCATCTCGCTTTACGTCTAACAACTAGGTCAGAAGCGAGGAATCATCTTGCTTTACATATAACAACGAGGTTAGAAGCAAGGAACACATCAACATCTCGCTTTACGTCTAACAACGAGGTCAGAAGTGATGAATCATCTTGCTTTACATCTAACAGCTAGGTCAGAAGCAAGGAATCCACAGCGTCATGCTTATGTCTAACAGCAAGGTCAGAATCAATGACTCATCTTGCTTTACATCTAACAGCGAGGTCAAAAGCAAGGAACACATAGCATCATGCTTTACGTCTAACAGCGAGGTCAGAATCAATGACTCATCTTGCTTTACGTCTAGCAGTGAGGTCAGAAGAAAGGAAAATATATATACTCCCCCTTTCAGGGAGGGTCCTTTCGGACTATACCAAGCTTATCTCGAAAGTGTTTAAACTTTAAACAAGATAGAGGCTTAGTCAACACATCAGCAACCTGTTCATTCGTGCTAATGTACTGGACCTTCAAGGCTCCTCTCTGTACCATGTCACAGATGAAATGATAGTGGATCTTTATGTGCTTCGACCTATCATGGAATATAGGATTCTCTATCATCTTTATGCAACTTTGGTTGTCACATAGAATCGCGGTTGCTCTCAACTCCAAGTCAAATAGGCCTGTCAGCAACTTTCGAAGCCATATAGCTTCGCAGCTAGCAGAACATGCGGCAATGTACTCTTCTTCTGATGTGCTGAGAGCAATACTGGATTGCTTCCTACTCTGCCACGAGATCATGGCTAATCCCAAACTGAAACAACATCCGAAAGTTCTTTTTCTGTCTGTAACGCTTCCTGCCCAATCTGCATCAGTATATCCACTCAATGTGAAGTCATGATCTCCATCATAGCTGAGACCATAATCCATTGTACCTTTAAGGTACCTCGTCACATGTTTTGCAGCCACTAGGTGAACACATTTGGGCTCTACCAGAAACTGAATCAAGGTGTTCACTGCAAAACAAATGTCTGGTCTGGTGTTCGTTAGGTACATCAACGATCCAATAATATGTCTGTACAGTGTGGCATCTATCAAATTTGACGAAGTATTGACTAGCAGCTTCAGCTTCGCTTCCATGGGAGTATTCATGGACTTGCATTCTAGCATGTCGAATCTCTTTAAGATTTTGACCGTGTACTTCCCTTGGTTAAGGAAGATTCTTTCTAGACTCTGCCATACCTCAAGGCCTAAGATGTATTGCATTAGACCAAGGTCTTTCATTTCAAATTCTACAACAAGTCTCTGTTTACATTCAGTGATGAGATTTTCTTCTCCAGTTAAGAATAAGTCATCCACATACAGTAGTAATATTACTGGTTCATTATCTATAATTTTGAAGTAGAGATTTGAGTCTGCTTTACTCTTGGTAAAGCCTAAGCTCGTCAAGAAATTGTCTATACGGCCATACCAAGCTCTGGGAGCTTGCTTCAATTCGTATAAGGATTTCTTCAATCGGCAGACATGAGACTTCCTGTCTTCAACCTCAAATCCTCGGGGTTGCTCTATATACACTTCCTCTTCGATAACATCATTCAGGAAAGCTGTCTTCACGTCCATCTGGTGCAGCTTCCATTTCATCTTGGAAGCAAGAGCTATAATGGTTTTGATCGAAGTGTATCTGGCCATGGGAGCGAATGTCTCTTCATAGTAAATACTTTCCTTCTGCGAAAAGCCACGAGTGACAAATCTTGCTTTATATTTCTCAATACTTC
>JASDQU010101106.1:339021-370588 GCA_032191745.1 Picea mariana
GGTGGGTAAACCCACCTTTAATTAATTTTGGGTCTTCAATAATAACTGCTAGGGCCGACTTCTTATTCTGCCTATTACAATTGTTCGATGACCAATCCGCAAAAGGGGATTTGGTCCTAATACAATTACCGACATGATTAATCCACAATGGGGATTAATCCTAATAATAAAATAACAATAATAATAAGAATGCTCTTCGCAGTTACATTATTTCAACATCTCCCACATGGTTTGGATAAAATTGTTTATACAACTTTAGGTACTGCTAAGTCTTTGAGGATTGCATTTGAAAAGGTTATCACACTTGACATGGTTATCAAGCATAAGGGTCAGAGTGTTGATCAACAAAATTTCCATTATAGCTTAACTACTTTTATAAATGTTCTTTTTTCTTTTGATGACAAGGGAGTACTTATGAATCAACAAGATTTTTCTCTTCATGAAGCAAGAGAAATTTATTTTGGTGGCTCCATGTTTTATTTGTGAAAATAGTGATGTCCACCATCATAATAAGATTCAATTGGCATCGATCAACCAATGTACATTGCATAGATAATTTATTATAGGTTTTGCAACCCCTATCCAATGAACACATGTGATGATCAATTAAATATGTAGTTGATCATCATTGTTAGGGATAGCATGGATTTCTTGACATCAAACTTGTTTACTATAGGAAGCCTTGGAAATGGTGCACTTTGTGTTTTAAGTCATATAATTTAAAAGAGTCAAGAAATTCATTGTTAAATACATCAACATATATTTGAGTTAGATTTGATATATATATATAGTCATTCCTTGGATTGATTCCTCCCCAAAGGTCATTCCAATACCCCATGTTGGAAAGGGATCTCTATGCAGTTGTCTTTGTGAATTCCCTTGGCATTGATTATCTAGAGGTCTTAATGATTAACCCTTGATAAAATAATAATATATATAAGCCATGTTTCAAGGAAGAACACAACTTGTGGTGCAATTTGATGGGTTAAATCCTTTTATTGTCTAAGTTTTGTGCCTTTTTTTTCTTATGATAATTATGAGAAGATGATGAAGACAATAAGTATGAGAAGTTTCTAACCATATTTATGACTATTATAATTTTTCTCAAAGAAATTTTATAATAAAAATCCTTAAAAACCATCTTAGAAAAAAAAAAAACTTATATCATCCATACCAAAAAAAAGACAACATAATTTCACGAGTATCATGAAAAGTTTCAATCCTATATTTCTTTCTCTCTAATATTCCTTCCATTCCCATTCTTTAAATTTTGTAAATTTCCCTTCAAAGTTTCAATCCTATATTTACTCTTTCTCTCACATTCCTCTCATTCTTAAAATTCCATAAAGAGCATGTTTATGAAGTATATGACCTTACATCTTAATAAAAGAAAAGAACAACAAATCCATGGCTAGGGTTATTGAGGGTTTCAATTCTCTATTAGTCTCTTATTATTCTTTATATGTAAAGAATAAGTAATAAAAATTTATAAGGAATTTAAATTTTAGTTGAAGAATATTATCATTTTATTTAGTCATGAAATTAAAACTTCATTGACAATTCAAATTTAAATTTAAAAAGTAAAACACTTTAAAGTGTGTATAACAAAAAGGCATAACTTAAATGTTAAATAATAATTATTAATTATAAAAATTAGACTTTTCTTCATAATTAGTGAAAGAATAAATATCAAAATTTCAAATAGAGAAAATCACTTCTATTGATATGTTATAACGTTGAGTAGAAATAGAGAAAATCACTTCTATTGATATGTTATAACGTTGAGTAGAAGGGTTTTCTTGGTTATGTAAGAGTGATATCATAATCATTTTTTTGTTTTTTAAAATAAATAAATATATTGAAATTCAATTTTTTTAATTCTTAATACATTTAATTGATTTTATGGGTTTTTCTTCAAATTTGAGACCTTTAATTTTCAACATTTTCCTATAGTATTAAGTTTTAGTTAAATATTTTGTAGTCAAAGTCATATTTTATTAATCTATTTTTCCTTCTTCAAATTTGATGTTTTTAATTTTTAATATTTTCTTAGAATCTTAAATTTTAGTGAAATATTTTGTAGTCCATGTCATATTTTATTAATCTATTTTTTTCACAAAATATAAAAATCTGCAACATATTTATTGTAAGCTTTTATATTAATACATTTTCCTTTTATATTCTTGATTTTTACTTTCTTTCCCTTAGATTAATTGGTTTGAAGCAAATAGAGACTTTACCAACATACTTTTTTTAGATTGGTCAAAGAGGTTGTTTTCTTTCCCTTAGATTAATTGGTTTGAAGCAAATAGAGACTCTACCAACATACTTTCTTTAGATTGGTCAAAGAGGTTGTTTGGTTTTCTAGATTTTAATTTTAATTTTCAAGTTGTCTTTTGTTGATTAAATGGGTTGGTTGTCATTGATGTCAACCCTTGAAGAAAGTCCGGTAGCAAATTCCGGTAGCACAATGGTTTGGGTAATGGACCCAAGTTTGTTTGATGGATAATGGTATGAGTTTTGAGATATTTGAAGGTAATATTATTCCATATGGATAGTACATGTCATGCCATTTCCGATGGTATGTGGAACGTCACATAACTCCTCACGGTTAGAGAGTTATGGCCATGTGAAGTTGTAGAACCCTCATGAGTCATCTAGAAGCCCCTAAAAGTCAAAGTGTTTGCAAAAGAAATTATTTAAAAAATAAAGTTAATGGATAACTCCCTAAAATAAGGAAAATGGAATGATACATGAAAGTATAAATATGAGGCAAGGCTCTCTCATTTAATCACACTTTAACACATTGAATATATTTTGTTGTGTGAGGCTTATTACAAGTACTCATTGATACATCCGAAGTTGTGAAAGTATGAGGTAGTACAAAGGGTTGACGGAGAAAGTCTTGGAATTACAGTGAATACTAAAAAACCCTAATTTCTGAGGCATACGTGGGCTGATAGTGTATTAGGGTGCATACATATTGAGGTGTACACAGGCTGACAGTGTATTAAGGTGTGTACATACGTGGGATGACAGTGTATTAGGGTGCGTACATGTTGGTAAAGCCATGGAAACTTGAGAAGATGAATATGCAGAGGTTCTAGATTCTGAGATCAAGCTCCCAGAAAGGTCTATAATGCTCAAATACATCAGATCTATCCATTGGTTCAAAAGGTATGTATTATTTCTATGAATAGTTGGATTTTGATGTATGCATGAGAAATGGTTATGGAGATTTGAGGATTCCCCCTAAAAAGACTAGTGGCTACATGGGATCTTCTGTATAAGTCAGATCTACATAAATATAGTTCTGGTATATTTATCATTGATACTTCTTGTTGAGGCACATCTTGTATTTTGGCATCTAGCTAAGGTTTTTTGTGGTATATGGTTGAGAGCTTGTATTGGTTGATGTATTGAGAGGCTGAATATCAAAAAGGGTTTGAAGTCTAGATCATGTGAGGGTTATTATACTTATTCATGATTACACAAACTTATGGCACATGACTAGAGAGAGATATGTATGAGGATGCATGCACAGAGTACAAATACAGTCTGGATGCAATGATAGGTTATAGATCTATGTGAAAGAAGTTATACAGGGTCCAAATTTTTCAGAAGAAAGACAACCCTAGTCTTCAAAAGACATACACAGGTTTCATAACAGTTTGGTTGCGTACATACGCGGGGTGAATAACAAATAGGGTGCGTACATATGCGTGCTGTAGCACTACATGTCACATACCTATTGTATTTTTTTAATACATGTTTATTTCAGGTACAGATTGATTACAGGGAAGTTGTACAGGTTGGTTGCAGGTTAGTGGTATGGATTGATATAGTTGTACAATGGAATATCTCATAATGATAGTGTGATAGTGGTTCCATCATTCTACTTCTACTTCAAGGCGGTTGGACGGGGCAAGGATAGGTGGTTCTATCCACCTTTTGGTTGCAGCCAAAGAACATAGGGGGTTGTAGCCTCCTTCTGGTTGTAGCCAAAGAATTGGGGAGTTGAATCTTCCCTTAGGTAGTAGCCTGAGAAACTAGGGTGTTGGAGCCTCCTTCCAGTTGCAGCTGGAAAACAAAGGAAGTAGGTGCTTCCAATGAATGTAATTATTCAAGACATATAAGAAAAAACATTCTGTGGTTTTCTCCCTCTTTGGGTTTCCACGTAAAAACACTGGTGTACTATGTATGTGTGTGATTTAGCATTTGTTCATTGTTTATTTACTCTATAACTATTGGATGATAATGCTACATTGATATAACACTTCCATTTTTGGTGAAAAAGGATTAGATTTCTCTATTACTGATTCACCCCCCTCTCAGTAATCCAACAATTGGTATTAGAGCAGGTTCCTTCAGAAATCAGTTTAACCACTGAAAGATAGATCGTGGAGAGAAACAACATGTATAAAAATGGAATACCATAGTTTGATGGACAAAAGTATGCATTTTGGAGGATAAGGATGAAAACTTATATAAATGCATGAGGATTTGAAATTTGGTAATAAATTGTAGATGGATACACAACACCAACAGTTCCACTGACAAATGACAAAGAAATAAAACTAAGTCAAAATAATTCCAAAGCTACAAATGCACTTTTGAATGGTCTTGGAAAATTGGTATTCACCAAAGTTTCACATTGTAAATCCGCTAAAGAGATTTGGGAAAAACTTCAAAATATTTATGAAGGAGATTCACAAGTCAAAGAAGGAAAGCTTCAAACTTACAGAGGTCATTTCGAACAACTAAACATGAAGGAAGATGAAACCGTAAATGAAATCATGGGATTGGGAGAAGAAATCAAAGAATGTGTAATTGTTCAAAAGGTACTAAGATATCTTCCTATGAGATTTGACCCTAATATATCAACACTAGAAGAAAGAGAAGATCTGAACTCAATAAGGATGAACGAATTACATGGAATCTTCACAACATATGAAATGAGAAATGAATAGGAAAATCCAGATATAAAAGAAGTACCCTTCAAATCATCCAAAAAGTCAAAGTAATAGGGAAATAAAAAAGAAAAAGAACATAGCAACAATAGTGATGTCTCAGAAGATGATGAAGAAGTGGCCAACTTTGTCAAAAGATTGAACAAGGGAACCAACGATAGGTATAGAGGTAAGCTTCCCTTGATTTGTTTTAATTGTGATGGTATTGGTCATTTTGATAACAAATGTCCTCATAAGAAAAAGAGAAATGATGAAGGTTACTCAAATAGAAAACAAACATATAAAGGAAAAAGAATCGCAAAGAAAGTTTTTAAGAAAAACTTATGCACCAAAGAAGATATCTCATCATCAGATGAAGATGAAGTCAGTGACAGTGAAACAGAAAGATTTTTATTCATGGTAGTAGAAGACTCTAATAAAAAAGACTCCGAATAAGAATATGAAGAGGCCGAAGAAGAACATGAAGAAGTCGAAGAAGAATATAAAGAGGCATAAGTTGATTATTGAGAAGAATTGTTGTGTGCCATAGAAGTTATCAGAAGAGGAAAGAAGAAAAACAAGAAACTACAAGAGGAACTAGACAAGAAAGAAGACACTCAAGAACTAGAACAAATGATCACAAATTTGAAGGTTCAAATAGAAGAAGATAAAATAATTGAAGAAACACTCAAAGAACAACTAGAAGAAAAAGACAGGATCATTGGAAATTTGGAAGCAAAGATTGTCACATTAAGAAAGAATATTCAAAAGAAAAATATGCAGAGCAACTCAAAAGTTTTGGATGAAATTATCAACAGTCAAAAACCTCATTATGACAAGTTTGGACTTGGATACAATCAGATAGAAAAGGGATCAAGCTCCAAAACAACAGAACAAGAAACATATCCAAAAATCTATGTAGAAACAATCAAAGGGGATAAGAAGATATACAAAGAAAATTATAGGGACACTCCTCCACCGAGGAGATTCAAATTTCAGAATCAACGACTGATAGAAATAGATAGGCCTAAGGAAGAAGAAGGATTCATAAGAGTACCTCCTTTCAGAAGATCTTCAAATCCAAGGTATCAAACTATCTTTTTTGGTTTATGTTATGCATGTAATAATTTTGAACATAAAGATGTGAATTGCAGAGCTAACAACAGGAACATAAACAACTTTGAAAGTCATACACAAAAGGGTTATCCAAGAAGGCCTAGTGAAACATAGAGAAGAAGTTACAACATGTTTGAATCTTTGAGCACTGAAGTGGCATGCTACAAATGTAACAACTTTGGACCCACAACCAAATATTGTAGAATGACAGTCCCTCATAGAGAATCACAACATAATAACAACAATCATAGACATGAACCTTAGAAAAGGACATGGATAAGAAAGCATAATCGGTATAACAATGAAGAATGCACACTAGCTCTACAAGCTAAGCAGAAGAAACATGGTTGGTATGTTGACAATGGCTATTCAAAACACATGATAGGTGATAGAGACTGGTTTCTTACATTACGAAAGGAAAGAGATGGGCCAGTCTCCTTCGGAAATGATGATTAAACTAAAATCATTGGAAAAGACACAGTCAGAATTGGGAACAAGAATACCAAGGCAGAAATTGTTCTACTAGTAGAAGATATGAAACATAATCTTCTAAGTGTGAGTAAAATATGTGACCAAGGTCATAAAATTACTTTCAATTCACAAAAGTGCGAGATAAGAAAAGAAGGTTCAGGAAAATTGATTGTAACAAATGTGAGAACTTCAAGCAACATATATGTATTAAGTGAATTTGGAAATGAAAAGTGTTTCCTAGGAAAGGAATATGAAAGTTGGCTATGAAACAGAAGAATGGGTCACATATATTTTGATAACTTTGTCAAAGTCAGAAAAAAGGAATAAGTTAGAGAAATGCCCCAGATCACGAAACCATCCAACACTTTATGCAAGCATTGTCAACAAGGAAAGCAAACAAAGACCAGGTTCAAATCAAAGGAATATTCAACGACACGACCACTGGAAATTGTGCATACTGATGTAGTTGGACCAACTACAACAAAGGGTTTTAAAGGTGATAAATACTTTATGTTATTAGTTGATGATTATACAATAATGACTGCATTTTTCTTTCTCAAGAATAAGTCGGAAGTTTTTGAAAACTTCAAAGTCTACAAGGAAATGGTTGAAAATGAAATGGATTCAAAAATCAAATGATTTATATATGATAATGGATGAGAGTTCACTTCAAATGAATTTATGGACTACTGCAGCAGGCATGGAATAAAAAGGAAATTCTTCGTTGCTAGGACACCTCAACATAATGGAGTTGTTGAAATAAAGAACAAGATAGTACAGGAAATGACTCGAACAATGCTAATGGATTCCAAATTGACATATATATTTTGGACACAAGCAATGCATACAATAGTTCACATTCAAAATAGATTAATGCTCAGAAAAACACTGAAAAAACTCCCTACGAGCTATGGAAAGGAAGACGGGAAAATGTGAAGCATTTCATAGTTTTTGGAAGCAAATGCTACATCAAAAGAGAAGATGGCAAAATGAGAAAGTTTGACTCTCATGTGGACAAATGAGTACTTGTTGGTTACTCAAGTAGAAGGAAAGAATACAAGTGTTACAAATTGAGATTGAACAAAGTTGTGGAAAGCATCAACCTAACAATTGATGAAACATGTAGACCAAAATTAAAGGAAGAAGAAAATGAATCAATGGAACAACTTTACGAAGAAGAAACAAAAGATGAAAAAGAAGTAGAAGGGGAATATGAAGAGGATCCGACAGAAGAAGAAGAGCAAGTTCAACAAGTGCCTCCAAAGAAACCTAGCAGACGAATACAGAAGAATCATCCTTCAGATCAGATTATCATAAACAAATATGCGAGAGTTGAGACTAGAAGAAGAATCCGTTCACTAGAACAAACGCACCTAGAAATCTCATCTACGATTGAACCAACCTGTTTTGAAGAGGCCAGCAACGATGAATTTTGGAATAAGGCCATGGATGAAGAATTGGATCAAATAGAGAAAAATGACACTTGGGAATTGGTTCCAAGACCAAAGGATAAGAATGTGATCGGCACAAAGTGGGTATATAGGAATAAATTGAATGAAGATGGAAAAGTTACAAGGAACAAAGCTATATTGGTATGTAAAGGATATGCACAGGTTGAAGGAATCGACTTTGAAGAGACATTTTCCCCAGTTTCCAGAATTGAAGCAATCTGATTGATTTTATCTTATGCATGCTCCAAAAATATTAAAGTGTATCAGATGGACGTAAAATCATCTTTTTTGAATGGGGAATTTGAATAAGAAGTCTACATTGAACAACCAGAAGGATTTCAGTTGTCAGAGAACAAAGATTATGTGTGTAAATTAAAGAATGCCTTGCATGGTCTAAAACAAGCTCCTAGAGCATGGTACTCTAGACTAGATAAATATCTACAAAATGCAAGGTTTAGAAAAGCAAGTACAGACAACAACCTCTACATCAAGGTAACTCAAGATAGTATTTTAATAATTGAAGTTTATGTTGATGATATTATTTTTGGAAGCACTGATGACAGGTTAAGCCAGAAATTTGCAAAGGACATGAAAAATGAATTTGAAATGTCATTAATTGGAGAACTATCCTTCTTTTCGGGTCTTCAAATACGTCAAAGCAATCAAGGAATTTTTATTTCTCAAACCAAGTATATAAGAGAAATTCTAAAAAGGTTTGGAATGGAAGATTGCAAACTAGTTATCACTCCCATGCAAAGTAGTTGCAAGTTGACCAAATATGATGATTCAAAGTCTACAGATTAGAGGCAATACATGTCAATGATTGGTAGCCTACTATATGTGACAACATCCAGACCAGATGTAATGTAGGAAGTTGGACACGTGGCATGATTTCAAGAAGCACCAAAGGAATCACATCTATTAACAGTGAAGAGGATTTTTAGATATCTCAAAGGAACATAAGAGTTTGGATTATGGTATCCAAAAGGAAAGGATATATCACTTATTTCCTACACAGATGCATATTGGATAGGTTGCATTGATGATCGACGAAGCACCAGTGGAGCAACATTATACTTGGGTGAGTGTTTAGTATCATGGCTAAGCAAGAAACAATCATCAATATCTTTATCTACAACCGATACATAGTATATTGTAGAAACAACATGTTGTACACAGGTCCTATGGATGAAACAAACTCTTACAGATATACAAGTTTAGTATGATGATCTCATTCCAATATATTGTGATAATACAAGCTCCATCAATATCTCAAAGAACCCAGTGATGCACTCCAAGACGAAGCACATTCCAAGAAAGTATCACTTTCTATGGGAATAGGTTGCAGAAAAGAAAATCAGAGTTGAATATGTGGGCACAAAAGAACAATTGGCAGACATCTTTACAAAACTGCTTCCATGGGAAGCCTTTGAGTATATTCACTAGAGACTCAGAGTTATTTCTACTCCAAAATGAATGCTTTTGAATTCTTATCTTATATGCCTTAGATGTACACGAGGAAGCACCATAAAGAGGACAATTCATGTTGGGAGATCAAACAGTTCAGTTAGGGGGATAAACCCCATATGGAAAGATACTTTTCCATTGATGAAAAAGAGGGATATATTTATCAGATGCAGAGGACAAAGGCATGGTTCCAGGGGGAGCATTGGTCACAGAGATGCATAGGATAGAGGCATGGCTCCAGCGGGAGTGATGGTCACAGGGGGAGATTGTTGATATGAGTGATATGACTTCAGTATTGCATGACATGACCTCAATATTGCATGACATGACCTCAGTATTGCATTAGAGTGTTGCCATCAATTCCAAAGGGGGATATTTTTGATTAAATTGGATGGTTTTCATTGATGTCAACCCTTGAATAAAGTCCAGTAGCGAATTACGGTAGCACAATGGTTTGGGTAATGGACCCAAGTTTGTTTTATGGATAATGGTATGAGTTTTGAGATATTTTTAGGTAAGATTATTCTATATGTATAGTACATTTCATGCCACTTCCGGTGGTATGTGGAACGCCACATAACTCCTCATGGTTAGAGAGTTATGGCCATGTGAAGTTGGAGAACCTTCATGAGTCATATAGAAGCCCATAAAAGCCAAAGTGTTTGAAAAAGAAATTATTTAAGAAATAAAGTTAATGGAGAACTCCCTAAAATAAGGAAAGTGGAATGCTACATGAAAGTATAAATAGGAGGCAAGGCTCTCTCATTTAATCACACTTGAACACATTGAATATATTTTGTTGTGTGAGGATTATTGCAAGTACTCATTGATACATCTGAAGTTGTGAAAGTCTGAGGTAGTACGAAGGGTTGACAACAAAAGTCTCAGAATTACAACAAATACTAAAAAACCCTAATTTCTAAGGCGTATGCAGGTTGACAATGTATTAGGGTGCATACATACTGAGGCGTATGTGGGCTGACAATGTATTAGGGTGAGTACGTCGTACGCGGGATGACAGTGTATTAGGGTGCGTACATGTTGGTAAAGCCATGGAAACTTGGGAAGATGAAGATGAAGAGGTTATAGATTCTGAGATCAAGCTCCTAGAAAGGTCTACAGTGCTTAGATACATTATATCTATCCATTGGTTCAAACGGTATGTCTAATTTCTATGAATAGTTGGATTTTGATGTATGCATGATAAATGGTTATGGAGATTTGAGAATTCTCCCTAGAAAGACTAGTGGCTACATGGGATCTTCTGTATAAGTCAGATCTATAGAAATACAATGTTGGTATATTTATCATTGATACTTCTTGTTGAGGAACATCTTGTATTTCTTGGCATATGGCTAAGGGTTTTGTGGTATATGGTTGAGAGCTTGTATTGGTTGATGTATTGAGAGGTTGAATATCAGAAAGGGTTTGAAGTCTAGATCATGTGAGGGTTATTATACTTATTCATGATTACACACACTTATGGAACATGACTAGAGAGATATGTATGAGGATGCATTCACAGGCTACAGATACAGTCCGAATGCAGTGACATATTACAGATCTATGTGAAAGAAGTTACACAGGGTCATAAGTTTTCAGAAGAAAGAAAACCCTAGCCTTCAGAAGGCATATGCAGGTTGCATAGTAGTTTGGTCGCGTACATATGCGGGCTAAGTAATAGATAGGGCATGTACAAACATGTGTTGCAACACTACATGTCGAGTACCTATTGTATTTTTTTGATACATGTTCGGTTCAGATACATATTGATTACATGACAGTTGTACATGTTGGTTGTAGCTCAGTGGTATAGATTGATACAGTTGTACAATGGTATATCTCACAATGACAGTGTGAAAGTGGTTCCATCATTCTACTTCTACTTCAAGGCGGTTGGACGAGGCAAGGACAAGTGGTTGTAGCCACCTTTCGGTTGTATCCAGAGAACATAGGGGGTTGTAGCCTCCTTCTGGTTGTAGCCAGAGAATTGGGGAGTTGAATATTCCCTTAAGTAGTAGCCTAAGAAACTAGGGGGTTGGAACCTCCTTCCAGTTGTAGCTGGAAAACAAAGGAAGTTGGTGCTTCCAATGAATGTAATTCTTCAAGACATATAAGAAAAAACATTGTGGTTTTCTCCCACTTTGGGTTTCCACGTAAAAACATTGATGTACTGTGTATGTGTGTGATTGCTCATTTTTTCATTGTTTATTTACTCTGTAACTATTGGATGATAATGCTACATTGATATAACACTTGTATTTTTGGTGAAAAAGGATTAGATTGCTCTATTACTGATTCACCCCCCCTCTCAGTAATCCAACATCTTTTTATCCACATATCCTTGTCTTATGTGCTTTAAGTATTATTATTTCAAGCTTGTGGAAAGGGTATTCTTCTGCCATATTATTGAAATTACAACCATGAAATTATGTGGAATCCATGATTGTGTCAATGTGTTATTTTTGGGATTAAGAGAAATTGATTTAAAATTGAGTTTTAGTTGGTTCCCAACACTATATATTTCTTGGCCAACCTGTGTTGGAGCGTTGGAAGGAAGTGGGATAGTGATGCAGGAGCATCCTTTCCACCTAAGCATGCACCAGCTTTCCAGCACATCAAAGTACATTCAAGGAGGGGAGAGTCGCCAACCCTCTCATTTTACCCTCAATTTAAATTTTTTTAAATGTAATTAAAACAATTAAATGTTGTAAGGTTGGAAGAGCCCAGTTGATGCCTTTGTACAAGCTGTAGATACAATTTCATTTAATAGACTTGAGTTGTAAAAATCTAGAGCATCGCCTCATATCTGAGAATGTACATGGCCATTAAATGTAATAAGCCTCAGTAGATAAGCATTTTAATTGATATAGGATGTCACTAGTGTAGCTTGGAGGAAAATCTCGTCGAGCCCCTCTTGTATAAGGAATTGTATCGCATTTCCAGTAGAGACTACGAAAAAGAGAAAGAAAATCATTGTAAGACAAGGAGAGTTGAGAGTTGAGACTCATTTGCAGTCTGAGCCTACACCCATTGTAAACATGCATTCATGTTAATAAAAAGATAGTAGTTTTTCTTGCATATGGTTCTGTGTGTTTATGTGTTCATGAATGTTATCTATGTGTTATGAATGTATGTTGTAGATGTATGATAGGTTTCCATCTGCAGGGTTGAGATATAATTCACTATCTGTTTGAGAGTTTGTGGAGTTATTTATGGGTTCTTTAGGTTGTGAAGGAAGTGCACGATAGATTCTGGAAATTCTGTGACCCAATGCAAGGAGTGTGTATCTGAACTCTTACAAGTCAGAGAAGAAAGGGCCAGGAGGGCACACCAAGATAATTCACAGATTCAGGAGGAGTCTCAAGGTTACTAAATACCTTGGAGGAGAGATTGTGTAGAGGAGGCACATAAGGCATAATTGTTGAAGATTCTGAGAGCTCTGCCAGGAGGGCATTGAGAGGCTTCAAGTGTGCACAGGACCAACACATTCTGAGGTGTTGGGGAAGTTGAAGGAACCAGGGTTGTTGAACACTCTGGAGGGATAATCTCTGCAAGTGTGCATTGAGTAGATGTAAAGAGTGCATCCGTGAATATGAAAGAATTCAAGATTCAGGAGGATGACCTTTGCATGCACCAGGTCAACACTTAGATGAAGTGTTGAGAGATGATTTGACGCAGGCGTGCCAACCAGGGCACGTCCGCTCACAGGACCTTTCTCCTTCCTTGGCCCGAAGAACTGTGAAATTCTTCTATTTCCCTATCGGGAAATGTTCCTCCCACAAGAAACTCTTCTTGAAATCCCCCTTTGTTCTATCGGGGTTTCCTCTATCGCGATTTCCAAGTGCACGAATCCCTTGTCACCGGGATCCCCGATTTCCCGATGAACTCCAAATGCCGATGGGTTTACTCCTTGTTGGTACTTTCTCCGATGGCGCAGATCTCTGCCACGTTTCCTCTAATATGAACGGTTTAGATCTTGTTGGGAAATCACGGATCACGATTCCGTGTGACAAGATTTCTGTGTGCTCGAAAACTTCGATTCTCCGATTCCCGACTCTCTCTAGGGTTCTGACACGTGTCCCAAATGATGGACGACCCAGATCTTCCTGGGGTTTTGGGGTTTCTATTGTTGAAAAACACTCGACCACGGGATTCTCGATCCTTCAAATCCTGATGGGAACTCCCGTGTGACTCCTGTCAGATCCAACGGCTGACAGGTAACTGGTCCACGATCCAACGCTTCACGACCCCTGGAGCTTGGACTCCCAGCGTGACCGTAACCTATTCACTTGTTCTATAGATCCAACGGATGATGGGATGCTGTTGATCTCCTCTATGAGATCCTGACCGTTCACTTCCTTCTCAGGTATCTTCTACGAACACTGGTTCTTCCACGCGTAACTTTGCAGCAGCTATTCAATCACTTTATGCACAGTCTCTCGATGCTTCTCCTCGATGGATTTGGAAGCCTTGTCCCTTCTGAGCTTTCCTTAATTTCTTTCAACCTCAAAGAGGTTCTTTGCATGCACTCCTTGTGGCATTTCTCAACCAATTCTAAGTGTTGAGTTCTCTTGACCCTGCGCACACCTGCAACAGTGGTCCTTCGATATTTCGCTTAGTTTCACGACGGAGACTCTCCTTAGCCTGCACACTCCTTGCACAGATTTAACGACCCACTTTCACTTCTGAGTGAATTGAGAACAAGAGCTTAACTCCCTGACCCTTCTGTCAATGCACTCCTTGCAGAAATCTTTGCTCAGAAAGGGAAACAATTGTAACTACTTCACTTCCTCTCAGATTTCAATCTCAACACATGAAATCATATGCACAGCATAACAACAAATGCATAACAGGAAGTAATTCTCATAGATAGAGCGTTCAACACACATACACAGAGAATAACACAATAGCCATGAATCTGAATCAACTTCTTCTATTAATTCAAGATCTATTCATGGATGCCTTCTACAATCCTCTGCTATTCTCCTATGCTCTAGATTCTTCTTTCTTCTGTTAATGTTACAATGATACAATGAGGGTGTCTATATCCTGTTTCCCTCCTCCTTCTAGAACTGTCTAATCTAAAAATTCAATTCTACCTACTTACATTTACTACTTATAAATGCCTCTGTCTATCTCAGACGAGAGCGTATGGCTCGAGGTTTGATTACATTTTACCAAAGCGCCTTCATTAAATTATCTCATTTATTTTTGCGCATCAGCTTCAAGGGAAAATTCAAAAACTCGCGCTGGCGTCTTCCAGCTATCTTCCGCTTCCATGTTGGCTCGCTTGTCGTGAGGGATGCTCCTGCATCATACTCCCTCGCTTGAAAATTTGCATGGGCTCCTATCCATGAGCTCCTGCATGGTATGTCCATGCTTATGAATCTCTGCTTCAGTCTCCCAGCTGGCATATTCAACTGGATGACCTTTCAACTTGACCAAATACTCGAAATATTCTTTCCTTCTAGTTTTGTTACCCACTCTTTTATTCAGTATTTGTTCCATCTGTGGCTTTTCTGCAATTGGCATCTGCTTCTGCCACTGGACCTCTAGTTGATCATCACCTTATGCTTCTGCTTCATCAGGTTTATATGGATATAAATCCAAAAAATTAAATATCGGAGATATTCCAACGCCCTCTGGTAACTCAATCTCATAAGCATTCTCTCCCATCTTCTTCAAGACCTTGCATGGTCTGATTTTCTTCATTTTCAGCTTGTTGTATGTTCCTCTCGGGAACCTTTCTTTCCTCAAATGTGCCAAAACCAGATCACCAACTTCAAACTGAAGTTGTCTCCGATGCTGATCTGCTCTGCGTTTGTACTCCTGACTTGACTTCAATAGTCGCTCCTTCACCTGGCTGTGAAGTTCCTTCATCGCTTCAGCAAATTCTCCTGTGCTAGCACTGCTAGTATCAATCTGTTCTGAATCCCTTAGTTCAGAAACTCCTCTTGGTTGCCTCCCATAGACAATCTGGAATGGACTTTTTCCTGTGCTCCGATTTACTGATTCATTGTAAGCAAACTCTGCCTATGGCAATATATTGTCCCAACTGCTATGGTGCTCCGTCACCAAGCTTCTCAACAAGTCTCCTAGACTCCTGTTCACCGCTTCTGTTTGCCCATCCGTCTGAGGATGATAAGCAGAACTAAACATCAAATTCGTTCCCAGCTTCTTCCACAATGCCCTCCAGAAATTACCTATGAATTTTGTGTCCCTATCCGAAACTATGCTTTTCGGCAATCCATGAAGTCGAACGATCTCTTTGAAAAACAAATTTGCGATGTGAGTCGCATTGCCGGTCTTCTGGCATGGGATAAAATGTGCCATTTTGGAAAAACTGTCAACCACCACAAAGATCGAATCAACACCTCTTTGTGTCTTTGGCAATCCCAATACAAAATCCATGCTGATTTCATCCCACGACTTCTCAGGTGTGGGAAATGGTTGATAGAATCCCGCATTCTGCTTCCTGCCCTTTGAATGCTGGAAAATTCTACATCTGTCGACAAACCTCTTGACCTCCGACCACATCCCTGGCCAAAAGTGTGCTTCGCTTAGCTTTGCAAATGTCTTGTCGTGGCCAAAATGCCTTGCCAATCCACCACTGTGCTTCTCCTTTAACAGATTCTCCCTCATGGAGCAATTCAGAATGCATAGTTGATTGCCTCTAAACAACAATCCCTCCTAGATCATATAATCTATCCATGGGCTTCTATCTCTGAGAACTGGATTCTCAGCTGCTTCATATGCTTCTGCAAAATCCGGATCATCTGCATACATGTTCCTCATATCATCAAAGCCTAACGTCCTTACTTTGAACTCCTATAACAAAAAACATTTCCTGCTCAAAGCATCAGCCACTTTGTTAGCAGTACTAGAAATATTCTTTATTACAAAAGTGAAATTTTACATGTATTCAACCCACTTAGCATGCCTTTGATTCAAATTTTCTTGTTGAGTTACAAACTGTAATGCATGGTTATCACTATATAAAATAAATTCCTTTGGAATCAAATAGTGCCTCCATTTCTTCAATGCCTGGATGATGGCATAGAATTCCTTGTCATACGTGGAGTACTTTTCTTTTGCCTCATTCAACTTCTCGCTGAAATATTCAATCGGTCTGTCCTCCTGACTCAAGACCGCTCCGATGGAAAACCCGCTTGCATCACATTTCACCTAGAATGTCTTTTGAAAATCTGTCAACACCAGAATTGGTTGCTCTGTAATCTTTTGTTTCAACAAATTGAAACTCTTCTCAGCCTCTTCCGTTTAGTGAAAAGATTTATGTCTTTTCTTCACTGTATCCATCATTGCTGCACTAATTCCACTGAAATTCCTGATGAATTTCTGGTAGAAACTAGCCAATCCATGAAAATTTCTCACCTCGAAAATATTTCTCGGTGATGGCCAATTCTTAATTACCTCCACCTTTTCCGGATCCATCTTCAACTCATTAGCTGAAATAACAAACCCCAAATAAATGAGTTCTGTCTTCATAAATGAGGACTTTTTCATGTTAATCAGCAGCTTCTCCTATTGTAGCTTCTTCATCACAATAGCCAAATGCTTCAAGTGTTCATCCTTTGTCTTGCTGAAAACCAATATGTCATCCAGATACACAATGACAAATTTCCCAATGAACTCCTTCAGGACTTCATTCATCAACCTCATAAAGGTACTCGGTGCATTCGTCAAACCAAACGGCATGACAAGACATTCATACAAACCTTCGTTTGTCTTGAATGATATTTTTCACTCATCACCTTCTCTCATATGAATCTGATGATATCCACTCTTCAAATCTATCTTTGAAAAAAATTTTGCTCCACTTAAGCAATCCATCAAATCATCCATTCTTGGCAATGGGAATCTATACCTGATAGTTATCTTGTTGATGGCTCTTGAATTAGTGCACATCCTCTAGCCTCCATCTTTCTTTGGACTGAGTACTGTTGGAACAACACACTGACTCAAGCTTTCCCTGACCAAGCCTTTGTCCAACAACTCTTGGACCTGTCTTTTAACTTCTTCATTCTCCTGCGGCGTCAATCTGTACGTGGCTTTGTTTGGAAAACTAGCTCCTGGTATGAAGTCTATCTGATGACTCACACTCCTCATCGGTGGCAATGAACGAGGTAGTTCGTCCACTGTAATATCATCGAACTCTTCTAGCAGTTCCTGAACTTCTTCTGGAAAATCGTCCACCTTTGTGCTAGTCAGAACAATTCTTGGCTTTCTGACCACAAAGAATTGTGGATCCTCCTTCTTAACTTGTGTAAGAAGTTCCTTCCCGCTCATGAGAAGTACCCTGTTTCTTACTTCTGATTTCACTTATTTATCCTCAATCGGATACAATGTGTGGTTTCTCCCATTCTTCTCCAAGGTATATGTGTTCATTCTCCCATCATGAATCACATTTCTATCATACTGCCATGGTCTTCCCAGCAATAAATGACAAACATCCATAGGAATAACATCACATAAAATTTTATCATTATATCTTCCTATCTTAATGTCAACCAAGCACTGTTTAGTGACATTTACCTGATGTCCCTTCTGTAGCCATGAAACCTTGCATGGACTTGGATGATCAGTTGTCTCCAGCTCCAGCTTTTCTACCATCTCGGTTGAAACGAGATTATTTGTGCTTCCACTGTCCACAATGACCTTGCACACTCTATCCTTGGTTTTGAAAGCAGTCCTAAAAATATTGTTCCTCTATGCTGAATTGTCCATCTTCTTCTCTAGCGTCAAAAGGACTTTACGCATCACCAGCGACCTTCCGATTTCAATGTATTCTGCCTTAGTATCTCGCCTCTGTGCCTCGGCGATGTGAGTCTCTCCGATTTCTTTCTTTTTCTCTGGACACTCAAATGACCTGTGCCCATTCTTTCCACACGTGAAGCATGTAATTACTCCACCTCTTCCTCTTCCTCTACCTCTGGTACGAGGAAACCTATCATTATCAGCATACCCTCCTCGTTGTTCAGTTTGCTGTCCTCGCTGTTCAACATATGGTCTTCTCTGTGAGGTTCCACCTCTTTCAACTTTTTCCTGAGGTTTCTTCCATTCCTCATTGGGCTTCTGGTATTTATCTTGGGCAACTGCTTTGCCTCTGGCATGACTTCTGCCTCGGCCCCTCTGACTTTGTCTACAGCTCAGCTTCTCCTCAGCTTTCAGAGCCAATTGGTAAGCATCCTCCACCGTTCGGATGGTTGCCATACTTATCTCATCCTGAATTTCATACCTCAGGCCATTTATGTACCTGGCCACCTTTTCATCATTGCTTTCAAGATGACCTGCTCTGATATTCAACCTGTAAAATTCCTCAGTATACTCTTTCACTATCATCAGCTTCTGTCTCAGGTTATGCATCCTTCTGAACAGAGAAGTTTGAAAGTCCCTCGGAATGAATTTTGCCTTCATCTTTGCAATCATCTTGTCCCAGCTCTCTATCTTTTGCTTGCCTTGGCAACGCCATTCATCTTGCAGCTCGTCCCACCATAATGCTGCGCGTCCCTTCAATCTTGTGACCGCATGCCTAACCTTCTTATCATCTTCGATATCCTCATAATCGAAATAAGTATCAAGAGCTCTAATCCAATCTAGAAGCTCTTCTGCATCCAGATTTCCTTCATAAACTGGAACGTCCATTTCCACCTTTGTACTCAGTCTTGCAACAGCCTTGAGTAAAATTTCACTCGCCGCATCTTCCTCTGGGATTTCTTCTTCTATATGTCCAACATCACCTTCATCCTCGGATTCATTGATATCTCCTGCATCAGCGTTTCGCCTTTTCGATGTCTCCATGTCCTCCATTCTGACACGAAGATTTCATATTTCTCTCTCTACGTCTGGATTCTGTCCCTGACTACCTCTTTCTCTGGACAATTCCCTTTCCTCCTCTGGATCGGTTGAATCTCTACCCCTTCTCCTTGGTGGCATGTTGAATTCTCCTTGTTCTCTGCTACAGAAAGCAAAGAAGCTTTTCTATGCTCTGATACCACTTGACGCAGGCGCGCCAACCAGGGTACGTCTGCTCACAGGACCTTTCTCCTTCCTCGGCCCGAAGAACTGTGAAATTCTTCTATTTCCCTATCGGGAAATGTTCCTCCCACAAGAAACTCTTCTCGAAATCCCCCTTTGTTCTATCGGGGTTTCCTCTATTGCGATTTCCAAGTGCACGAATCCCTTGTCACCGGGATCCCCGATTTCCCGATGAACTCCAAACGCTGATGGGTTTACTCCTTGTCGGGACTTTCTCCGATGGCGTAGATCTCTGCCACGCGTCCTCTAATATGAACGGTTCAGATCTTGTCGGGAAATCGCGGATCACGATTCTGTGTGACAAGATTTCTGTGTGCTCGAAAACTCCGATTCTCTGATTCCTGACTCTCTCTAGGGTTCTGACACGCATCCCAAATGATGGATGACCCAGATCTTCCTGGGGTTTCGGGGTTTCTATTGTTGAAAAACACTCGACCACAGGATTCTCGATCCTTCAAATCCCAATGGGAACTCCTGTGTGACTCCTGTCAGATCCAACGGCTGACGGGTAACTGGTCCACGATCCAACGCTTCACGACCCCTGGAGCTTGGACTCCCAGCGCGACTGTAACCTCTTCACTTCTTCTATAGATCCAACTGCTGACGGGATGTTGTTTATCTCCTCTATGAGATCCTAACCGTTCACTTCCTTCTCATGTATCTTCTACGAACACTGGTTATTCCGCGTGTAACTTTGCAGCAGCTATTAAATCACTTTATGCACAGGCTCTCGATGCTTCTCCTCGATGGATTTGGAATCCTTGTCCCTTCTGAGATTTCCTTAATTGCTTTCAACCTCAAAGAGGTTCTTTGCACACACTCCTTGTGGCAGCTCTCAACCACTTCTAAGTGTTGAGTTCTCTTGACCCTGGACACACCTGCAGCAGTGGTCCTTCGATATTTCACTCAATTTCACGAAAGAGACTCTCCTTAGCCTGCGCACTCCTTGCACGGATTTAACGAACCACTTTCACTTCTGAGTGAATTGAGAACAAGAGCTTAACTCCCTGAGCCTTCTGTCAACGCACTCCTTGCGGACGACTCCAACTGCACTCCTTACAGAAATCTTTGCTCAGAAAGGGAAACAATTGTAACTACTTCACTTCCTCTCAGATTTCAATCTCAACACATGAAATCATATGCACAGCATAACAACAAATGCATAACAGGAAGTAATTCTCATAGATAGAGCGTTCAACACACATACACAGAGAATAACACAACAACCATGAATCTGAATCAACTTCTTCTATTAATTCAAGATCTGTACATGGATGCCTTCTACAATCCTCTGCTATTCTTCTATGCTCTAGATTCTTCTTTCTCCTGTTAATGTTACAATGATACAATGAGGGTGTCTATATCCCGTTTCCCTCCTTCTTCTAGAACTGTCTAATCTAAAAATTCAATTCTACCTACTTACATTTACTAATTATAAATGCCTCTGTCTATCTCAGACGAGAGAGTATGGCTCGAGGTCTGATTACATTTTACCAAAGTGCCTTCATTAAATAATCTCATTTATGTTTGCGCATCAGCTTCAAGGGAAAATTAAAAAACTCGCGCTGGCGTCTTCCAGCTATCTTCCGCTTCCACATTGGCTTGCTTGTCGNCTATTAATTCAAGATCTGTACATGGATGCCTTCTACAATCCTCTGCTATTCTCCTATGCTCTAGATTCTTCTTTCTCCTGTTAATGTTACAATGATACAATGAGGGTGTCTATATCCCGTTTCCCTCCTTCTTCTAGAACTGTCTAATCTAAAAATTCAATTCTACCTACTTACATTTACTAATTATAAATGCCTCGGTCTATCTCAGACGAGAGCGTATGGCTCGAGGTCTGATTACATTTTACCAAAGTGCCTTCATTAAATAATCTCATTTATGTTTGCGCATCAGCTTCAAGGGAAAATTAAAAAACTCGCGCTGGCGTCTTCCAGCTATCTTCCGCTTCCACATTGGCTTGCTTGTCGTGAGGGATGCTCCTACATCATGATTGTCTGAAGGCCAATCAAAAGTACAAGGAGTGAAAAGAGGGGAAATTGTTTCAAGTTCAAGAAGATCAGGAGGGTGAGTGTTAATTTCCAGGAGGGCACAATAAATTATTTGAAGGAGTTAAGGGCAAAGACCCTTAGAGATTCGAGCAAGCTAAATCTCAGGATGAATAGTGCCATTGTGCACAAAGTCTTTGAAAAAAGTGTAGAAGGATGAGAATAGTCTAAGTCTCATACTATGGGAGATAGTGCAAGTGTGCACAGAGACTCTACAAGGTGCAAAGAGGTCTAAGGATTTTAGATAGGAAAGCATAAGGAGCATGCAAACGGTAAAGTATTTCAACTTTACAAAAGCTCAGGAGGGAGAGCACAAGTCGAGACCTAGAGCAGCGGGCTCACAGGAGGTTTAAAGGTCACAGCCTTTGATACTTGAAAGTTCTTCCAATTCGGGAGAAATTCTAAGCCCCAACAGAAAGGAGAAACAACAACTGTTAGATTTGTCGTCGAAAAATATTTAGACCCTTGGATTGAAGTCTAGACGAGAGGAGGAGCGCGCAGAGGAGAGGAACCGATTCCATTCGTCGGATCTGAGTGCGAAGGACCAACAAGAGTTGGATCCAGAGGTAAGTGCACAAGCATTAATCCTCTGTTAAGGTGCATGGGAAAGTGGACTCGCGAAGTCCCAAGTCCCGAGCCAATCGAAACCTTCCATCGTCCGGAGGGATAGGTGGTGAAAGATTAGAGAGTTCACGAGAAAGAGCTCCGAGAGGTCTGCATGGAGCAGAAGCGTAATCTTCGGGAGCCTAAGAAGATCATAGTCGTTGGATTTTGGAGAGAGAGAGAGTCGTAGATATCTTTCAAGAAGTTATTCAGTTTGGGGATTCAGAGGAATTGGCGACAACTGCAGCTGGAACTATAGAAGGCCTTAAGGTCAAACCACTATCAACCATTATTATGCGAGGGTACGCATGAAGGACAGAGGTTCACTCCGTTGGAGAGCCACTTCAGAGGTTGTGGAACTTCTTGTTGTAGAAATGACTGAAGCCCAAAGTCCAAAACGCTTGTGGAGGTCTAGCCCTGGGTCACAACCCGAGGTCACATGAAGAAAGAGGGGGCTAGTGGAAGGAGATAGCACCCACCAGTTTAAAATTGTCAAGAGAATTAAGGGAAGGGCCTGTAGGTTGCAAGCGGCCTATGTATAGTGGTTTTGGGTACCAACAGGGGGCCCGAAGAGCTAATCTGGCTCACTGTTTTGAACAATCCTTGAACGAGAGGTCGCAGAACCCCCAGGAGGGGAGGATGGATGCATCAAGTGGTATCAAAGCTAGATTTTTCCTGCAGACAACAGGAAAAGTAAAGAGGATATAGTTTGATAACATCAAATGGTATCATAAGCTAAACTTCATCTGTAGACAACAAGTGAAGCGAGAGACAGAGTACCGATTCTTTGTGTGTGATTGATTACAAGTGTGCAACAATCAATAGACAACCTGGTGGGTTGAAGACAAAAAAATAACATGGCTACTGAAGGCCATAAGCGTGGTCAAGGTAAGGACTGCCAACAAAAAATAAAGGAAGAGATAGACAAGGAGCTCAGGGAAATTAAAGCCGAAATGGAGAGGATGACACTGAAGATGTAGTAACATTCCCAGGTGAACTGGAGGTATGAATGGCCCTTGAAGAGGAAAGTAAGGTGGCTTGTTAAAAATTTGTTGGCCAGAGGGAAACAACATATATTGAGGAGGTGGCTGAGGGGAGTTGAGAATCGTAGTGACACAGAGGAGAGAGTGGTTTACATTTGTGAACCAGAAGTAGGAGAAAGCCTCAGTAATGAGGAGAGGAGATCAAGTAGATATCTCATGAACTTCCAGGAGGGAAACGATAAAATTTCAAATTTCCAGGTGGGAAATGAGATGAGATCATTCGATCTCATATTCTACTATGAGGGCAGAGGAGAAATCCCAGATTGCTAGGTGGGAAAGGGAGAAGAGATGAACTCAACTGAGAGTTCAAATCAACAAGGAGTGCTGATAGATGGAAGGGAGGCAAAGTAAAGGTCTCATTCATATGAATATTCATGTGGAGTTGCAAACCATGTGAATGAAGATGATGATAAGTTAAATAATTCCATCACAGAGGAGGAGTATCAGAGGAGTATTTTGATCATTGGGGGAATTCAAATATTCTTTCCAGATAGACTAGCAGTGGCCATGACTCAAATATCACGTGCAACATAAGGATAGTCAGTTGTGAATGTCATAGAGGAGGAAAAGGAGCAGATTCTGAAGTCTTCCCCAGCAGAGGAAGAAGGGAATGAAGTTAAGATGCTCACTCCACGGGAGAAGGAATTGGAGATGTTGGAGGAATGGTTGAACAATCTAGAACCAAAAGATGGATTCCAGGAGAGAGTCATGCCACAGTGAGAAGAATGTCAGCCTAAGGAGTAGCTAGGGGAAGCTGGAGTTGAACCAACACAAGAGGATTTGACATAAGCTAATTTGTCAAAGGAGATAGCTTAGCAACATCTTAGTGTGAATCCTGCAAAACTGGAAGCTGCAACAGAATGGAAAGATAGTGCCATAAAAGATTAAGGTAGCATGGGGGATCAGGTTGATCTGCCCTTTGATCAGCATAAGGAGATGCAGCTGAGTAGACTACATGAAGGGAGCCAACTGATGGATCAACTGGAAAATATTATTGAGGAGATAAGGAAGTTGATGTTGAGTTCAACACAAGAAGCTGTCAACAGGAGGAAGCTGAGTAGAAGAAAACCTGCAAGAGCAGCAGGGATGCAACAACAATGACAAAGCAGAGGAGTAGGTGGACAACTCCACATAGAAGTTTGGGACCCAGGTGGATTTCAACACTAGAGCAGAGGAGCTCATGAGAAGGAGCTCACAATTTTCCCAGTAGTGGAGTATGATGCAGGAGCATCCTTTCCACCTAAGCACACATCGGATTTCCAACACATCAAAGTGCATTCAAGGAGGGGAGAGGTGCCATCCCTCTCATTTTACCCTCAATTAAAACAAAATTAAATGTAATTAAAGAAATTAAATGTTCTAAGGATGGAAGAGTCGAGCTAATGCCTTTGTACATGATGTAGATGTAATTTCCTTTAATAGGCTTGAGTTGTACAAATCTCAAGCATCGCCTCAGATCTGAGAATGTACATGGTCATTCAATGTAATAAGCCTCAGTAGATATGTGTTTTAATTGTGTTAGGATGTCACTAGTGTAGCTTGGAGGGAAATCTCGTCGATCCTCTCTTGTATAAGGAATTGTATCATATGACCAATAGAGACTATAGAAAAGAGAAAGAAAATCATTGTAAGCCAAGGAGAGTTGAGAGCCAAGACTCAGTTGCAGTTCGAGCCTACACCCATTGTAAACAAACATTCATGTTAATAAAAAGACAACAATTTTTTCTGCATACGGTTCTCTTTGTTTAAGTGTTCATGAATTTTATCTGTGTGTTATGAATGTATGTTGTAGATGTATGATAGGTTTCCATCTACAGGGTTGAGATATAATTCATTATCTGTTTGAGAGTTTGTTGAGTTATTTCTGGGTTCTTTAGGTTGTGCAAGGAGTTCATGACAGATTCTGGAAAATTTGTGAGCCAACGCAAGGAGTGCGTATCTGAACTCTTTTGATTCAGAGAAGAAAGGGCCAAGAGGGGAACACTAGGATAATTCATAGACTTAGGAGGAGCCTCAAGGTTACTGAACACCTTGGAGGAGAGATTGTGCAGAGGAGGCACAAAAGGAAGAATTGTTGAAAATTTTGAGAGCTCTGCCAGGTGGGCATTGAGCAGCTGCAAGTGTGCACAGGACCAACACATTCTGAGGTGTTAGGGAAGTTGAAGGAACCAGGTTT
Source organism: Picea mariana (assembly GCA_032191745.1). Classification (NCBI taxonomy): domain Eukaryota; kingdom Viridiplantae; phylum Streptophyta; class Pinopsida; order Pinales; family Pinaceae; genus Picea; species Picea mariana. Next base: position 364,411 of record JASDQU010101106.1, read on the forward strand.
GTTGAACACTCTGGAAGGAGAAGCTCTGCAAGTGTGCATTGAGCGGATTCAAAGAGTGCATTAGTGAACCTGAAAGAATTCAAGATTTAGGAGGAAGACCTATCCAAAGAGTGCACTAGGTCAACACTTAGATGAAGTGTTGAGAGACGACCTTCTGAAGGAGAGTCAAAAGTACAAAGAGTGCACAAAGGGGAACTTGTTTCAAGTTCAAGAAGCTCAGTAGGGAGAGCGTTAAGCGCTAGGAGGGCACAAGAAATTGATCAAAGGAGTTAAGGGCTGAGACCCTTAGATATTTGAGCAAGCTAAAGCTCAGGAGGAATAGTGCCATTGCACACAGAGTCTTTACAAAAAGTTCATAAGGATGAGAACAGTCCAATTCTCGGACTATGGGAGATAGTGCAAGTGTGCATAAAGACTCTCCAAGGTGCGAAGAGGTCTGAGGATTTCAAACATGAAATCACAAGGAGCGTGCTAGCGGTAAAGTATTTCAACTTTACAAAATCTCAGGAGGGGGAGCACAAGTCGAGACCCAAAGCAACGAGCTCATAGGAGGTTCAAAGGTCTCAGCCTTTGATACTTGAAAGTTATTCCAATTCGAAACAAATTCTAAGCCCCAATAGAAAGGAGAAACAAAAACCATTAGATCTACTGTTGGAAAAGATTTAGACCGTTAGATTGAAGTCCAAACGGGAGGAGGAGCGGGCAGAGGAGAGGAATTGATTCCATTCGTCGGATCTGAGCGTGAAGGACCAACAAGCATTGGATCCAAAGGTAAGTGAAAAAGCATTAATCTTCTGTTAAGGTGCATGGGAAAGTGGACTCGTGAAGTCCCAAGTCCCGAGCCAGTCAGAACCGTCCATCATCCGGAGGGATAGGTGGCAAAAGATTAGAGAGTTCACGAGAACAAGCTTCGAGAGGTCTGCGTGGAGAAGAAGCGTAATCGCTAGGAGCCGAAGAAGATCATAGGCGTTGGCTGTTGGAGAGAGAGATTCGTATATCTCGTCCAAGAAGTTCGTCGATTCAAGGATTCAGAGGAATTGGCAATAGTTGCAGCTAGAACTGCATAAGGCTCGAATGTCAAATTGTTGTCAGTCATTATTCTCCGAGGGTACGCGTGGAGAACGGATATTCACTTCGTTGGAGAGCCACTTCAGAGGTTGTGAAACTTGTTATTGTAGAAACGACCGAAGCCCGAAGTCCGAAGCGCTTGAGGAGGTATAGCCTCGGGTCACAGCCCGAGGTCACATGAAGAAATAGGGGCCTAGTGGAAGGAGCTAGCACCCACCAGTTTAAAATTGTCAAGAGCATTAAGGGAAGGGCCTGCAGGTTGCAAGGGGCCTATGTATAGTGGTTTTGGGTACTAGTAGGGGCCCCAAAGAGCCAATCTGGCTCACTGTTTTGAATGATCCTTGACCGGGAGGTCACAGAACGCCCCAGAGGGGAGGGGGGCTGCATCAGATAACCTAAGGACTATTTAGCAATGAAGGGGATCACATCCTTGTGTTGTGTAGGGATGAGGGGAAAGACTCGAGGATGGTGAATGTAATTGTTGTAAAATAATGGACTGAAGTGTTATTCTTTAGTTGTAATAATTGAGAATTGGGTTGAGAGAGGAAAACCAGAGCCATAGCTAGTCAATTCCCTCCTTGTTGTTTCATTAGCTGACACATGGGTGGCACCTACATGGACTGGTGCTTATGGTTGAGAGGAAAAACACTTTCATGGAGCTATTTGCTGAAGTACAAATCCTATAACATATAAGTAATATGATATATTTTGTTATATGTTGATGACTCATGTTGTTGTGTTATTGTAAATGAGAAATATGTGCTTATTTGGTGAAGATTCAAAGTTGAAAATTAACACAATTGGCTCAAGAATGCAACTCAAGGATGTCTGGTAATTATTTATATGTAGATTTTAAGGTTGTTACAACTATATATTGTACTATAAAGGGAATAATTCTACCTCTATCATGTGAATTAATTTCCATCCATATTAGTTCTTTGTAAATGGCTAGAGGGGGCCATAAACATGAAGACAATGTAATTATACATATGTGAACAAACTATATATCTAAACTATTGTAAATGCATATCAATGTTGCTTTAATTGTCCATATACCAATTGTTTTTGTGTTGATATGGTTAAATGTGCTCATGGGATATGGAGTAATTGTTTATGAGCAATGTACTTCCGTTGTTGAGTTTTATTGTTCACATATTTTATGTAAGAATGTTGATCACAGCGTAATTATGCAAGTGGGTACATTACAAAGTGGTATCAAAGAAAAATCAACATGAACTTAGTATGGTTATAGAATACCTTGTAAACTCAATTATGCACAAAGGTTATTGGGTATATTACAAAGTGACATTCAAAGACATTCAAGTGTGAATTTCATCATGATGTTTTTGTCCCTTTCAATAATGCATAGAGTGTGATAGGGTATTTTACCAAAACCACAATCTTGGAAACCTTGATTCCCTTGGAATTCTACACCAAATCTTGTCCTCCATTAGGTTTATTTCACCCCTATATTTTGTTAGATAAACCTTTGCCTTTGAAAATGTGGCTTTTCAATGGAATGTCTACAAAAATAACATACATAACACAATTTCATTTTAACTCAATTTCCATATCCTTTTAAAATGTCCAATAAATGGTTCAATACCTTTGTTCATGTCAGGTGAATATATCCTTTTCCTATGGATTTGTGTTTTTATTTATGTAATCTCCTATATTCAAGATAATATATTGAAAAATTATCTTATAAGATAAATTGATATTCTTATTATATTAAGGTTGAGGAAATGAACATTGAAATTATGTGAAATTTGAATATTATTATTTGACAAGATGGATGTCCAAGTTAGATATTCTCACATGTTTCTTCCAAAACCATTATACAATGTTCAAAATTTTATTTAAAACAAACCAAACCAAACATTTAAGTATAACTTTACCATACACTTTGAAACCCAATTAAAATTGTACTGGGTAGATGAGAACCAAAGCCCATTGCAAAAAAATAGGGTGGCTAAGTAATATTGTAATTCCATTTTTTTTTATGTAAGAAATATGAATAATTTTTTTATGTAAAAATATGAATTCTAAACTTAAATTTTTATCAAGTTAATTTTGTACATGCAGACTCTTTTTTATTCTATAAATATGAGAAAAATTCTATTCAAATTTAAGTATAGGTTGGTTGCGATCCAAAATCAACTTACAACAATGCTAGTGAATTTAGTAGAATTTTTAAATTTCAAATGTTTATTAATTTAATGAATTTAGTTAATTTTGAATCTTCTATTTTATGAAATAGTTTTTTTAGTTTGAATCGGGTGATATAAATTTATACTAATTACTGTTTTTTTTGTTCAGAATCCATTTTTGATTACAGAAATGGATTCATCATACTGAAAAACTTCAGAGCACTCGAATTTTACAGAAATATTTACATAAATTTACGAATCTAACAATTTCTCCTATAATTTCATACAAATATCCCTGAATTTTTTTTACATTTAGTGTAATCTTTAACCTACTTCATTTCTACTAATTTAAATTCAAACTCGAATGAACCAAACTTTTGCATGATCGAATTCTTACCCAAATTTCGGTTCAAAGAATTTCCCAGAGGCTCAATTCATCAAAATTTTGCTAAACCCAGGCTACTTTTCCACAAATTCTCGATTCAAGCCCCTATGTAAACTCACTTAAACTGGAAACCATTATACTTATGTACAGAGAAACGATAATTTCTACGGTACCAAGGATGAGTAAGCGAGGGTTTTAGAAATTTAGTGCTTTATTAAAAAACAATCTCTGAACTCCAAAACAACCAAACAAGCAAGTATTATTCCGTAATTACTGAGTAACCCTGGAACAAAACGGCGGTACCAGGAAGGCACGGGATCAGACCAAACACGGGCATGGCCGGAGAGTTTTAATACGCGGCGAGCATAAATCTTGATTCCGGGCAAAACTGTCCTCGAACGCACCATTATCCAGACCGCAAGGCACTGCTCCGACTAATCTGTTCTCAGAAACGTTGAAGCTCACCAGCTTCAGATTCCCCAGAGCCGCCGGAATCTGCCCAGTCAAAGCGTTCTTGGAGAGATCTAATGATACGAGAGCTGGTAGCGCTCCAATTTCCTGTGGAATGGTGCCCTTGAGACGATTGGAGGCAAGGTTCAAATCCGCCAGGCTATCGCACCCTTTTATTTCTTTCGGAATATTACCAGAAATAAAGTTCCCGTGGAGATCCAACTTGTAGATTTTTCCGAGAGAGCCGATCTGACGGGGAATGGAGCCCGTCAGATTGTTATTATCGGCAGCCAGCAGAACAAGGTTCTTCGAAAGCCCGCCGATTTCCGGCGGCAACTGCCCGGAGAACCGATTCTTAGATAACAGAAGGGTGTCCAACGACACCGCTTGCCCGATTTTTGGCGATATCGTTCCTTGAAAGCCATTGTTGCTCACGTCCAGCACGGTTAAGCGGGGCAAACCCCAGAAAGCCGGCGGGATCGTTCCGTTCAGTCTGTTGTTTCCTAGAGTGACCCACTCGAGGGACTGGCAATTTGCAAGGGAATCCGGCAGGCTTCCTTCGAATTTGTTGTTGAAAATCACAAGGCTTCGCAGAGATTTTCCCTTGCAGAGACCGGCAGGCAAAGGCCCGGCTACGTTGTTTGTAGACACATCGATCCGTGCAAGGTTGCCTGAAAATGAGCCTAAATCTTGGGGTAATCTGCCAGTGAGATTGTTTCTGTAGAGGTTGAGCTGTTCAAGGTTGGGAAGCCGGCCGATTGCGTCGGGTATTTGGCCTGTCAGATTGTTTTTGGAGAGACTCAGATATCTCAGTTGCCGATTCGAGGCAATACTGGTCGGAATGGCGCCTTGGAGCAAATTCATGGATGCATCTATTTCCTGCAAGTTATTCAAAATTTTGGAGATTAATTTTCAATATATATATTTTTAAATATAAATCTTTCGAATTCAATTTCAGAATTAAGAAAATACAGTAATTAAAAAAAAATGTGAATTCAAAGTTAGTAATATATATATAACAAATTGTATTCACAATATAGTAATCAGTGATGGTTATTTTACTACTAATCCAAAACTAAATCATAACAGGTTTTATCACCTTGATTTTTTTTTTTTTAATTTTAATAGAATTAAGGAATAAATTAATTATTAAAAAGTTATGATATTAAATTATAATAGATTTTATCTTGGATAAAAAATTTAATCATGTTAAGGGTTGTTGTGACTCAAATTGGGTGTAATTTCTTGGTGATTTTAATGATTTAAATACTTTTAAATTGCCGTTTTTTAGCCATAAGTTAGTCCCACATGTCACAGACAAATTAACAAACCAAAAAAAAAATCATAACAGATTTTATCACTTTTAATTTTTTTAATATTTTTATCTATATAAAAATAAATTTATCATTTTTAATATTTATTTTTTAATAAAATTTAATCCAAAACTAAATCATAAAAGATTTGATCACCTTGATTTTCTTTTTTATTTTTATTTTCTTTTTTATTTTAATAAAATTAAAGAATAAATTAATCATTAAAAATTTATGATATTAAATCATAACAGATTTTATCAATTTTTTTTTTTTTTAATCCACATGAGAATAAATTAATCATTTCTCATATTTGTTTTTAATGAAATTTTGATAGGCATAGTTTTATGGATCACAATGTTAGTTTTATGGATCACAATGTTATTGGGATATAGTTCCTCCATCATTTCAAGAGTTTTTAGTCTTTTCAAAAATTTAAAAACAATTTACATTAAAATGAAATTTTCTTAAGTATTTATATTTGTAATTTTTAATATTATCATAAATTTATTTTAACATTTAATTTAAATAATTTAGAAAGTATCAAATTAATTTAAAATTTAAAATTAAAATAAATTTAATTAGATGTATATATAAATTTTATAATTTATTTATTTATATATAAATAAATAAATATACAATGTAATTTAATTTAATTAAAATTTCCACTTATTAACTCCCATGTATATGTATTATTCTGTAGAAAATGTTATTAAAAATTATAAAAATTTAAAATATAAAAAAATTTGATTCTATTATTTAATAGATCTAAAAGTTATAATTATATATAATTAAAAAATATTTAAATATTTAAT
>JASDQU010101107.1:0-17559 GCA_032191745.1 Picea mariana
GGTAGGGTTTCCTTGATGGCACAGTTGGGAGTGTTCAAACAATTTTTGTAACTAATATACAGTTGTTGTCAACATGATCTATGCAATTGTTTATTATGATGGTTTAATCATTCTCTTTAATGGAAAAGAACAATATAAATATATGATAAGGTAAAGAATTGAATAGAACTACAATTATGATTTATGTTTCCTGCTTCGGTTAGGGTTTTCTCTGTAAATGGTTTATATTCATACTTTTCTTTCTTAGAGGTTAATTGGGTCTTGTTTCACCAAGAACAAGGAAAATGTAATAGCAATGTTAGATGAAAAGTGTGATGTTTCCAATGTAGATACAATTCCAAAGGGATTTTTAGACATTGACATTGGCATTTTTTCTCTAGCTATAGTCGAATGGTCGGGCAATAGTCAAAAGAATTTGAACAATTCGTTCACGTCATTGTACTAGATCATATGTGTCGTTCGCTTTGGCTAGCTAGGCCCCTCACTTTGTTTTAATGTCTTTCAGTGTTGGGTGTGCTTTTAAACTCATTGATATGTTTTATCTTGGGTTTTGCAGGTTAAACTAACGAGTCTCCATGCCCAAATTTAGAGATTGTAATCTTTTTCATACCAAAATTGTTTAAAGCAAACATATTATAACAACTTTACATGGGTGTTTAGCAACTTCATAGGCTAGAGTTCAAAAAAAATTAAATTGGTTTTAGGGTTTTTAAGAAAATATTGCCATGTAAATTACTTTCTCCATGCAACATTGTCCAAACAACTCAATAAAGTTGTTCTAGTATCTTTGCTTCTTGTAGAGAGGAATGTATTTGTTCGCAATTAAATAATTGTTGATCATTCCCGTGAATCCAAGTTATTCAATGTAAATATACCATCATGAGCTTCCATGGAAGCACTTATAACTATGTGAAACAAAGCTATTAAATGGAAACAAACCACCATCCCTTGTAGTTTTTTTTTTTTTTGAATTCTACCTTCACATAGACAACATATGTACATACACTGAAAATAATTAGATGCTTGATATCAATAGATTCATTTAGTGAGATACACATATTGTTCCTTCTTTGTTTCATGTGGATTTCTTTTGAAAATAACATATCAAATTGACATCCAATTTTTTTATTCCTGATACATTCAGTAAATGTATTTACCATGAGTTTCCCACCATAATATTAACTGTATGGCTACATGAATGGATAAAGGAAATGGCCGCATACCTTAAATCAATTGATATAAACCACATTATTGAAGTAGGGATCGAAGGATTGTATGGAGATTCAACCCCTGAAAGAAAGAAATACAATACAAGTGGTTATGAATTTAGAACATATTTCATCACTAACAATAGAATTTGAGGGTTTGATTTTGCCACTATTAATTTCTATCCAAATATTTGGTATTGAGAATTCCCATATTGTATATATGCATAATTATCTAATCAGTATTTTAAAATTAAAACACTTGTTGAAACTAACACGATCAATTATTCTCTTGGCCCAGCTAGTTGGTTGGATCAAATGAAAATGCACAACTTTTCTTTTTGAAGAAATGGATGCAAAACTATTTGGAAGATGGGGAAAGAGTCCTAAAAAAAACCCGTATTGTTTGTTGAATTGGACAAGTTTTATGATACTATCTATAATATCATTTACAACGGTGTGAGTAGTGGAACAACAAGGGGAGGAAGCATACCTCAAGTTCAGATTATGTTTTCAAGTGCAAGCAGAGCTGAGTGTTGAAGGAAGGTTCAAGCTGCAAGTGAGCTCCTAATATCAACACTAGGATTAAATTATTCAAAACAATTGGTTTATTATTCACCATCCCGCAAGGATATTTGTGGGAAGAGGAAGATCAGATGGTGAGGCAACAAGGATAGAGTTTTTCTTTGGAAAGAAGAGGGTAGGATATAAAGATCAAGAGTCAATTGATTTATTCACTCGCATTTGAGAATTCAAAAGTGAATCACTGACATTTGACAGGAACAACCATGTCGATGAATAAATATCCAAGGCCATGAAGAGACAACCAAGGCGATGAATACATAGATGTACAATAAATATTTTCTTTTTTATTCTTGGAGCATTACCTACATATTTATTCTCCAAGCATGATCCAAATTGGATCCTCTCCAAAACTTTGTAATAAGCACTTAGCTACTTACTCTTTTGCAAATTTTGTAAACATGTCCTTTTTATTTTATTTTTTCCTTTTGGCAAAAATTGGAAGGTGAAACGAACAACTGTGATGATTGGCCTTCCAAAAACATCCCATTAAAAATAATGAGAGTTGCAGTGAAGAGGACAAGAGAAGGGATATGCAAGGAGAAATGGGGAACGCCAATAGAATAAATTAGAGCTTGATGAAGGTATCTTGCTTGAAGTTGGGTGGACGAAGGAGTTAATGTGCCTGTTCACTCTAAGTGAAGGTGTCTCAGAGCCTTGGCCTTTGCAATTTTGTAATGTCAATGAATAACAATACATAGAGTATGTGTATTGTTCACCCCTTTGTAATTTTATCCCAAGCATAATAAAAATCCTATTTAAATGCTGATATCCGAGAGTTAATGAATTATGTTCTTGGGTATCTTTGTTATGAGTTGCAATGTGTTGTACACACTTTGTTGAAGTTTTTTTTTAGCCCTTAGCACCCGTCGAAAGTGTTCTCTCATTGTCTAGGTGAATTTAGTGACCCTTGGGTGTTTTATTTACTACCTAGGTGAACTTATACTTACCTGGGAGAATTCAGAGACCCATGGCCATTTTTCTTCATTGCTGAACATCTAAATTTGTCCCTTGTATTTTTTAATTTGTTGTGGAGAATCAAAATCGCCCTTAGATGAATTTTTTTAGTTGTCGAGGGTCACCAAATCGCCCTCCAAAATTTATCCTTTACTGTTGAAGATCAAATCCACCCCTAGATATTTTTCTTCCAACTTGGTTACTCTTAAAGTTGATTTTCTTTCCTTTGGTCGACTAGACCATCAAAGAATTTGACTGGGCTTTCCTTTGGTCTACTCGAACATCAAAGTAATCGACCGAGCTTTCCTTTGGTTGACTCGACCATCAAATAATTCGATCGGGCTTTCATTTTGGCATCCTAACCATCAAATCATTTGACCAGGCTTTCCTTTGGTTGACCCGACCATCAAAGAATTCGACCTAGATTTCCTTTGGTTGACCCGACCATCAAAGAATTCGACTTGGCTTTCATTTGGTCGACCCGACCATCAAAGTATTTGATTAGGCTTTCCTTTGGTCGACCTGACCAGCACAACATTCAAATGCGCTTTGATTTGGTCGACCTAACCATCAAAGCATTCAATAGAGGTTCCATTCGGTCGACCCCACCATTAGAGCATTTGACTGGTCATCCCTAAGGCCAACTCAACTAGTGGGTGGTCGACTGGTTTATTATTTGATCGACTCGACTGAATGGCATATTGCAAGGATTATAACCAGATGAACAAGATCAAGATAGAAATAAAATTTTTATTCCGCAATAGAATCCATGTTGGTGAGACAGACATGCCATAGGACTATCATCTATAGATCATATGGTATCAGAGCAGGTTCACCAAATACATTAAAGAAGTTATCATGGGAAAAGATTTTAACATAGAGAAGTTGGAAGAGTTGAGAGACTTCAATAGGAAGATCCAAGAAGAAAGTTGGTATTGGAGACATAGAGAAGATGAGCTAGAGAAAGAGATTTCCAAGCGCCAAGACTCCTTCACCGCCATGAGGGAAGAATTAGAAAAGAGCATGTTGCAAATCTTGCAGTTGGGGGAGAAATTCATTCAGCTAGATAATTAGCAATAGGATAGGTTCACCGAGTTCACTTCTCACCTATATCATGACTTGGTAGTGAAGGAAGAGGCATCGAAGAATCTAGAAGAATTTTTCCAAAAGACCAAGCAAGCCCCTTCCATTGCCACTGTCGAAGCTAGTACCATGGCAGAGAAAAACATTGTAAACTCACCTTCTAAGGCCCTTGGTGACTTTGAGAAGAACGATAAAGGAATTGGTTCCGAGCTCATGGACAAATGGGATATGGTGGCCAAGGKCTAGGCAAGGAAGGCCAAGGGATTTTGATTCCAATTGTAGCTCAACAAAGGACCAAACATGAAGGCCTAGGATTCAATGAACAAGAAGTCACCACAGTGCATCTCAAACCACTTTYGTCAAAGCAAGAGGGACTGAAAAAGAAGTTGTGTACATCAAGCTACTCAAATTTGCTTGTAGAAGCTTGGAAGAGGGTAGCAAATAGATGATTTAATCATCCATATTTGCTCCAATTCTTGGGGGACCAAGCAACCAATCTTGCAAGTGTCATAAAAAACAAAAAAATTGTGGCTTAGTTTATTTCTATTGCAAGAAAAAGGGTCATAAGGCTAGTGATTGTTGGCACTATAGAAGGCCAAGGAGCCCATTCAAGAACTTTTGTCGGTATTGCATATTGACTAGACATTGGGAGGCCAAATGTTGGAGGCTTCACTTGGAACTTCATCCCAAGAACCGGACAACCAAGAATAAAGCTTGGAGAGTCAAGGTCAAAGGGAAAGAGGAGTTGTTTGCACTTGCAGTCCAAGGAGCAGTGGTAGTCCAACGACCTATTGTAGCAGTGAATGTCATCTCCAACCATGATATTGACAACAGGGTTATGCCAAAGGCATCCCCTACTCAACTTTTATATTACATCCTACAACAGAGGCACCCTTTCATGGAGTTTTATTGGAGTCTGCTTGATGCTTGGAGAAGAAGATTGAAGGGATTTGAATCTTTTAGGGACCAAAAGCCTGCAAATGGGGAGGTGTGATCCAAATTGGATCCTCTCCAAAACTTTGTAATAAGCACTTAGCTTCTTACTCTTTTGTAAATTTTGTAAACATGTCCTTTTTATTTTATTTTTTCCTTTTGGAAAAAATTGGAAGGTGAAACAAACAACTGTGACAGTTGGCCTTCGAAAAGAATCCAATTAAAAATAATGAGAGTTGTAGTGAAGAGGATAAGATAAGGGAGATGCAAAGATAAATGGGGAACAACAGTAGCAAAAATTAGAGATCAAAGAAGGCAACTTGCTTGAAGTTGGGTGGATGAAGGAATTAATGTGTCTGTTCACTCGAAGCGAAGGTTTTTTTGAGCCTTGGCCTATGAAATTTTGTAATGTCAATGAGTAACAGTACACATAGTTTGTATATCGTTCACCCCTTTGTAATTTTCTCTCGAACATAAGAAAAATCTTATTTAAATGATGATCTCTGAGAATTAATGAATTATGTTCTTGGGTATCTTTATTAGGAGTTGCAATGTGTTGTACACACTTTCTTGAAGTTTTTTTTAGCTTGTAGCACTCATCCAAAGCATTCCCACATTGCCTCAACGAATTTATGGACCCCTAGGTGTTTTATTTACTACCTGGGTGAAATTATACTTACCTGGGCAAATTCAAATACCCATGGGCATTTTTCTTCATTGCTGAACATCTAAATTCGTCCCTTGTATTTTTTAATTTGTTGTGGAGAATCAAAATCACCCCTAGATGTTTTTTTTAGTTGTTGAGGGTCACTAAATCGCCCTACAAAATTCTTCCTTTGTTGTTGAAAATGGAATCTGCCCCTAGATATTTTTCTTCTAACGGGGTTACTCTTGAAGTCGATTTTCTTTCCTTTGGTCGACCCAGCCATCAAAGAATTCATCCGGGCTTTAATTTGGTTGACCCGACGATCAAATCATTTGACCGAGCTTTCCTTTGGTTGACCCGACAATCAAAGAATTCGATTGAGATTTCATTTGGTCGGCCCGACCATCAAAGCATTCGATAGGGCTTTCCTTTGGTCGACCCGACCATCAAATAATTCGACTTGGCTTTCCTTTGGTCCACCCGACCATCCAATAATTCAATCGAACTTTCATTTGGTCGACCCGACCATCAAATAATTTGACTGAGATTTCATTTGGTCGATCCGACCATCAAAGCATTCAATCGATCTTTCTTTTGGTCAACCCGACCATCAAAGCATTCGACTGGGCTTTCATTTGGTCGACCCAAACATCAAAGCATTCAATCGGGGTTCCATTTGGTCAACCCGACTATCAGAGAATTTGAATGGTCATCCCTAAGGCCGACTCGACTATTGGGTGGTCGACTGGTTTATTACTTGATTGACTCAATTGATGGCATATTGCAAGGATTATAACTAGATGAAGAAGATCAAGATAGAAATAAAAATTTTATTCCGCTGTAGAATCCGTGTTGGTGAGATGGACAGGCCATAGGCCTACCATTTACAGATCAAAGCATGAAAAAGCAGAGGTGTGAATGCACTCCGTCGTCACCTCGACAATAAGAGGTGAAAGTTGAAATCCAATCATATGGTAGAAAAGTGAAGTTTTTTTTTTTTTAATCAAAATAAAAGTATTAATGAAACTTTCCTATGTTGGAGATTGGAAATAAATGGGAAATTAAAGGTCAACGATAGAATTAATATCCATTCAATGCCAAATCGAATCTTATAGTCCCTCGCTTTCCTTCGACATGGACTAATAAGGTTAACATAAAATCACACTAAGAAAGAATGGGGCAAATTTAAGGGGCATTATACATGCTCATACAAGTAGAATCCTAATCATTGCGTGAAGGAAATGACAAGAAAAGCATGTGCATCACATTATATATGAAGAGACAAAACGTTGATGTGGTATATACATGTTTAAGTCTCAAAAAGAGACTTGTTTTGCTTTTGTAGCAAATAAACTAAAAATCAAAGATGCAACAAACTGATATCAACCTTAACAAAACCACATTGTCATATTATCTATACAACTAGCGTTATTCCTATCTATACACAAGAACGAAAGGAAACTTAGAACCGAAATTCCATAGCTTCAACTTCCTCCCCATCAAAGAACTCATAAAGACTTGCGCAGAGGGGGTCCCTTGTCCCACAAACAAGGGGTCCTCATACAACAATTGGTTTTTGACTTGGTCGTGACCTTAAATTTTATTATTATTATTATTATAAATAAATAAATAACTTTTAAAATGATAAATTGTGGAATGAAGTAATTAGGTTGTATATACATTATTTGTAATTTAGATATAAATGGGTTATTAAAATAGTTAAATTAATATAACATTGAAAATTAAAAAAAAAATCATGCTATAAAAGTAAAAATGGTGAGTTACTTTATACGATTTTCTAATAAACATTGGATAGGCATGGTGGTTTTCTAATAAAAAATTGATAATAATATTGTTTTGAATTAAATAAGTATGATTTATAAGATTATAAAAATCAATTGTTATTTCAACTTTTTTTTTCAACTTATTATGTTTATTTTAGTAACTAGTTTTCAATCGAGTTTAGTTTGGTGGTTGGGAGGAATGATTGTTATCCCTCCTCCCAGTTTCAATTCCTATTAGTGATAGATAGAGCTATTAACAAGTATACCATTATAATGACTTTAAGTCCTATTGTTGAATAACATTCTAGTATTTACGCTTAATACCATCCTCAAAATGAGTTGTACTCAAACATTTTCCTTGAGTTTTATAACCTCGAACAAAAAAATTAATAACTAAAATTAAAAACCATTAGTAATTAACATTTCATTAATGCATACTTACATTACGATCATTACTTTTACAACTTTTATTTATGAAATCAATCTTATCCCATTAAAAAAATATGAAATTTAGCACTAGCCCTATAAAGGAATTGTGAGTGAGGAATTGTTTGACATGAAATTTGTTTATGAGTTATTTTTAAAACATTTAATGTTACTATACATTGGAATTGAAGTGGGCCTTTTTTTTAATTAAAAAAAATTGAGTAAGTTTCATTTAAATGTTTTCCTATCACAATTATAGATGTAAATTATAGATGTAATTATAAATGTTATTTTCTTTTCATAATTTTATTATGTATGTTCAATGTATTTAATTTTCTTTAATTAATATATATTTGATGCATTTTGTACTTAAATATTATTAATTATTAATAAAAATTACAATTATGATTATATATTGGGTTCACTTATGTTAGGCAAAACAACATTGTTAATGTAGATTATGGATTGTGGGTACTTTTAGATGCATCGACAATTTTGGGAGAATTGTAGGGATAAGGAGACCGGAATATTGGTAGAATACATAAGGAGATACTTTATGGTTAATTAAATGAAAATATTCCTTAATTACATCATTGTCACTAGTCTATCAATCAATGAGTTGTTGGATGCCAATTCATTAAGGTGTCAAGTTGTTTTCCCACTTAGAGCTATGTCAATCTTCCATTACTATGTGATGCAATTTATGTTTGTGGCATTAACCCAATTATGGGTCATTTAACAATGATTTTGATACAATGAAAAAATGTGTATTAATTGTAGATTTTTCCTATCGGTTTAGGTGGAATGTGTGTTTGTATAGAAAACAATTGTCCTATATTTGGTATTGAGAGCTAGAGTTTGGAGGAAAGAGAGGAATGAACATGGGAGAGTTTAAAGGATTACCTCGATTTAGTAGGTGGGGGATATGTGTTTTTCATAGGAGTTGATATCCTAGAAATATCTATAACAAGATTCTTAATTAGATGTGGTATGGTATTTTATGAAAATGACATCTGTTGATCGAAATTGGATCATCATATAATTTTTTCTCTATATTTGTACTTCTTGGGTGGAAACAATTGGAGGAATCGGCTTGTAGGGCCATTTTAGTGGCAAGTCCTAGTTTAGAAAATTGGGGTCTGGAACCTTCTAGAGCCATTTTGAGGCATTAAACGACATTTTTTGGGGCTACATCATCTAGAACTTGTGCTCACACACTCGACATTGATCTACTTATCCAGGTGGGTATTGGTGGCCACCCAGCTATTCAAACAAGCTCCTTTTGACAATTTTAGTTAAACACGTTCTTTTGTAATTCTTTGTAGTTGTGGGTTCTACACTTTCGGGGCTCTTTGAAGACCTACTTTGATCCAGGTGGATTTTGGTGTCCACCCGCCTATTCCACTTGGACCCACACCATTGTTTTTTTTTCAGTTTTTCAGTTTCCTTAATTGTAGCACAATTTACTATTTTTAGCAGTTCTTCGGGTCCTGAACTTCCGGAGCTGTTTTGAGGCCCTAAACGACATTTTTTGGGCATGAATGATCTGATGAATATGAGTCTATTCCAAACTTGATATTCGCTGTCAACAGTGTAGTCCTCGGATAGATATTTCTAACGATGTATCATGTGCGTCAAACAGAGATAGTATGCCAAAGTTACGACCCCGGGAAATTGATGTACCAATTTACCCCAATGGGGCCCATATTCTGGCGTTTCATCTCCTAGGGTTAGGTTTTTGGATGTTTAGGGTTTTCCATTATTTCTCAATAATATATAGGCCTTCGAGCCTCATTGTAATAGGGAGTTCAGAGGCCAGTAGCCACCACATCTCTTCTCAGAGATAAGCTACCAACGCCCTAGCTAGTTTATTTCCATTATGTCTGTAAGCATTTTTCAGTCATTTGTTATTAATGAAATGAAGTCTTATTTCCACTACATCTCTGTGTTTATGTGTATTTCTGTATTTCATTGTGTTCCTACATAAATCTAGATTAGTGGTATCAGAGCGGTCTGCTCGTTCTCGATCGTTCTTTGCATGTCCCCAACGAGGTCGGGGTATAAGGAGTTGGGGCTCGATCTGGTTGAACCTTTGCAAGATCAGTCTCGCAAACCCCGATGAACACCCATGGGGAAAGAAAATAAAGATGAGGGAGTAGGAGATCCTATCAAAATGTTGCTTGAGGAGGCCCTCAAGAAACAAAGGAACACGATGATGGACAACTTTTCCCAGATTCTTCAATGGATTCCCACTAGTGGCGCATCGACATCCAACAACCACTCTGGAGGCGCCACTTCTTTTAAGGTACAAGTAAACTTTGACATTCCTATATTTGAGGGCCAAATAGATGCAGATGCTGTAGATAGATGGTTGAATATGTTAGAAGGATATTTCTCGGTTCATGAATTTTTCGACCGAGAAAGGATTATTTTCGCACTTCTCAAAGTCGCCCCACATGTCAAGGACTAGTGGGAAACCTACTCGGAGAAACAGGGTGAGGGGGAACCCTCTCTGTTCTCAGCCACACCCACTTAGAATTCTTTCCAAGACGCCATCAAGGAACAATATTATCCCGTGGGGAGCTATGAGGACAAATACGTACAATGGACTACGCTGCGGCAGCAAAGAGACCAAGATGTGCATGAGATGATGAATTTGTTTCAAACCCTACTCAAAAAGTTGGGTATCAAAGATTCAGAGAAAAAATTGGTGTTAAAGTACCGTAGTTATCTGCACAAATACATTCATGAGGAAATGGAGTTCCTTGACATCTCCTCGCTTGGTGTGGCGTACCGATATGATGATAAGATTGAGCAGAAGTTCAAACAGAAAAAGAGAGACTTTGGGTCTGCGAATCAGAAGCAAGGGAAAGGTACCCCCAAACCGCAGAACAAAGGACCAATCCAAGGTGGGGTGGCCCAGGATAACCCGCCAAAGCCACAAGCAAATAACAACACCACGAAGCCAAAAAATGACACAGGGAAGTGGTGTGAGTTCCATAAGAGCTCCACTCACAACACAAGTGAGTGTCGGGCCAAGCAGTCACTGGTAGCTGAGTTTAGGCTTCTAAATTGGATGCATGCTCCAACTTTGAATTAGAACCCGACAAGGGGAATGATAGGGGGAAGTAGATTATCGATGCGGAGGCCAACACCATCGTTGCCACCACAAAGATCTAGAAGGAGGAACCAGACGATCCAGAGGAGGTGGAGCATCTATTCCCTTCCAAGATGTGGGTAAAGGGTTCCCTGTTGCAGTTCATTGTTGACAGTGGGAGCCAGAAGAACCTCATCTCGGTAGAGGTCGTGAAGCGGCTGGGCTTGCCGACCACAACACACCCACAACCATACACCATCGGGTGGTACAAAAATAATGGATCTTGGGGACTACACCATGGTCAAGGAATGATGATAGAGTAATGAGGAACGAAGAACGAGGAATGAGGAACAAGGAATGAGGAACAAGGAATGAGGAACATAAATTGTACAAGGACTGGACACCGACAACAGGGACCTGCGAATGGGGCCAACGTTGAAATATTTTCAAACAGTTTCTGTAATCACTGAAATTTGTCATGGATAGACTATTGGCATGCCTTAAAAATATGGGAGGGTTTTTGGACTCAAATTTGAGTGACACACTCACTTTCTTCATTCATCAATTCATCATGTAAACCATAAACCTTAATTTTCTTTCAAAGTACCCAATTTGGTTGATGCAAGTTTTAGGATTTCATCGGTCTTTCTTCATTTTTATTTCAGGTTCTACATTAATGTATATGGAATGTATCTGTGTCATAGTTGTGATGAAAAATCCCTCTATTTCATTGATTTCTTAATCAACACCATTAAGATACTAGAGGCGGGCAACATTGACATGTGAATGGGGCTAACATTGAAATGTTTTCAAACTTTATCTGTATGCATTGAAATTTGACTTGGATAGACTATTCGCATGACTTAACGATATGGGAGGGTTTCTGGACTCAAATTTGGCTCACACACCCACTTTCTTCAATCATCAATTCATCATCGAAACCATAAACCCTATTTTTCATATGTTCTAGTAGATATGTTAATGATTCCAAGTTTCATATTTGTATTTAACTGAAGGTCCACCTAGCTTGTAAAGTATCAATTTGAGATTTCAAGTTGATAAACCAAATATGAAATGAATCCAAGAATCATTTGATATCGTCGCATAAGAGACGAATGTAAATAATCTTGCGATGAATTTGCTATACTATTGACAAAAAACGTTCGTCGATAGTATAGCTAATTCATCGCAAGAATATTGGGTCTAATTTGAATGGTGTTACATGGTTTGCAAGGAGTGTAGGGCTTATATTATGGTGCAATGTAGTGTAGTATATAAGAACAATATCTATTCCAAACCTAAAAATGAATAGTACCATATCTTGTTCATAAGACAAATATTCTTGGTATGTTTCCTTTGTGGATATGGTGGATGAATCCCTCAGTACACATGATGCCTTACAATGAAATGTAACAATTTTACTATTGAATTATAGTGTTATGTCACCCGTGGTTAAGGAAATAACTTAAGATTCTTAGGTCCTATTTGAATCTTCTTAGAATCGAGATTCGTTACATAGTCGTTGAAAAAAGACAAAAGACTTATGTAGCGGATATTAATTTGGTCTTTGTGTGGGACATTTTATGCCATTAGTATGTTTTGTACAAATATAATGGATCTTTGGGACTACACCATGGTCAAGTAATGAGGATATATTAACGAGGAACGAGGAACAAAAATTGTACGAGGACTAGACACCGACAACAAGGACCTGCGAATGGGGCCAACGTTGAATTTTTTTCAAACAGTTTCTGTATGCATTGAAATTTGTCATGGATAGACTATTGGAATTCCTTAAAAATATGGGAGGGTTTATGGACTCAAATTTGAGTGACACACCCACTTTCTTCATTCATCAATTCATCATATAAACCATAAACCCTAATTTTCTTTCAAAGTACCCAATTTGGTTGACGCAAGTTTTAGGCTTTCGTCAGTCTTTCTTCATTTTTATTTCAGGTTCTACATTAATGTATATACAATGTATCTGCATCATAGTTGTGATGAAAAATCCCTCTATTTCGTTGATTTATTAATCAACACCATCAAGATACTAGAGGCGGGCAACAATGACATGTGAATGGGGCCAACGTTGAAATGTTTTCAAACTGTATCTATATGCATTGAAATTTGACCTAGATAGACTATTCACATTCCTTAATGATATGGGATGGTTTTTGGACTCAAATTTGACTGACACACCCACTTTCTTCCATCATCAATTCATCATGGAAACCATAAACCCTATTTTTCATATGTTCTAGTAGATATGCTAATGATTCCAAGTTTTATATTTGTATTTGATTGAAGGTCCAACTAGCTTGCAAAGTATCAATTTTAGATTTCAAGTTGATAAACCAAATATGAAATGAATCCAAGAATCATTTGATATCCTCGCAGGAGAGACGAATGTAAATAATCTTGTGACGAATTTGTTATACTATTGACGAAAAAAGTTCGTCGATAGTATAGTTAATTTGTCACAAGAATATTGTGTCTAATTTGAATGGTGTTACATGGTTTGTAAGGAGTGCAAGGCTTATATTATGGTGCAATGTAGTGTATTGTATAAGAACAATATCTATGCCAAACCTCAAAATGGTTAGTACCATATCTTTTTCATAAGATAAATATTCTTGGTATGTTTCCTTTGTGGATATGGTGGATGAATCCCTCAGTACACATGATGCCTTACAATTAAATGTAACAATTTTACTATTGAATGATAGTGTTATGTCACCCATGGTTAAGGAAAGAACTTAAGGTTCTTAGGTCCTATTTGAATCTTCTTAGAATCGATATTCATTACATAGTCGTTGAAAAAAGACAAAAGACTTATGTAGCGGATATTAATTTGGTCTTTGTGTGGGACATTTTATGCCATTATTATGATTTGTACAAAAATAATGGATCTTTGGGACTACACCATGGTCAAGGAACGAGGATAGAATAACAAGGAACGAAAATTGTACGAGAGCCAGACGCTGACAACAAGGACTTGCTAATGGGGCCAACGTTGAATTTTTTTCAAATAGTTTCTGTATGCACTGAAATTTGTCATGGATAGACTATTGGCATGCCTTAACAATATGGGAGGGTTTCTGGACTCAAATTTGAGTGACACACCCACTTTCTTCATTCATCAATTCATCATGTAAACCATAAACCCTAATTTTCTTTCAAAGTACCCAATTTGGTCGACGCAAGTTTTAGGATTTCGTCAGTCTTTCTTCATTTTTCTTTCAAGTTCTACATTAATTTATATATAATGTATCTGCATCATAGTTGTGATGAAAAATCCCTCTATTTTGTTCATTTATTAATCAACACCATCAAGATACTAGAGGCGGGCAACAGTGATATGTGAATGGGGCCAACATTGAAATGTTTTCAAACTGTATCTGTATGCATTGAAATTTGACCTGGATAGACTATTCACATGAATTAACGATATGGGAGGGTTTCTGGACTCAAATTTGACTGACACACCCACTTTCTTCCATCATCAATTCATCATGGAAACCATAAACCCTATTTTTCATATGTTCTAGTAGATATGTTAATGATTCCAAGTTTCATATTTGTATTTGATTGAAGGTCCAACTAGCTTGCAAAGTATCAATTTGATATTTCAAGTTGATAAACCAAATATGAAATGAATCCAAGCATCATTTGATATCGTTGCAACAGAGACAAATGTAAATAATCTTGCAAAAAATTTGCTATACTATCGACGAAAAAAGTTCGTCGATAGTATAGCTAATTCGTCGCAAGAATATTGTGTCTAATTTGAATGGTGTTACATGGTTTGCAAGGAGTGTAGTGCTTATATTATGGTGCAATGTAGTGTAGTATATAAGAACAATCTCTATGCCAAACCTCAAAATGGATAGTACCATATATTGTTCATAAGAAAAATATTCTTGGTATGTTTCCTTTGTGGATATGGTGGCTCAAGCCCTCAGTACACATGATGCGTTACAATGAAATGTAAAAATTTTACTATTGAATGATAGTTTTATGCCACCCATGGTTAAGGAAATAAATTAAGGTTCTTAGGTCCTATTTGAATCTTCTTAGAATTGAGATTCTTTACATAGTTGTTGAAAAAAGACAAAAGACTTATGTAGCGGATATTAATTTGGTCTTTGTGTGGTACATTTTATGCCATTAGTATGTTTTGTACAAAAATAATGGATCTTGGGGACTACACCATGGTCAAGGAATGAGAAAAGAGGAATGAGGAACGAGGAACAAGGAATGAGGAACAAGGAATGAAGAACAAGGAACGAGGAACGTAAATTGTACGAGGACTAGACACCGACAAGAAGGACCTCCAAATGGGGCCAACGTTGAAATTTTTTCAAACAGTTTCTGTATGCACTAAAATTTGTCATGGATAGACTATTGGCATGCATTAAAGATATGGGAGGGTTTTGGGACTCAAATTTGAGTGACACACCCACTTTCTTCCTTCATCAATTCATCATGTAAACCATAAACCCTAATTTTCTTTCAAAGTACCCAATTTGGTTGACACAAGTTTTTGGCTTTTGTCAGTCTTCATTTTTATTTCAGGTTCTACATTAATGTATATACAATGTATCTGTGTCATAGTTGTGATGAAAAATCCCTCTAATTCGTTGATTGCTTAATCAACACCATCAAGATACTAGAGGGAAGCAATAGTGACATGTGAATGGGGCCAACGTTGAAATGTTTTCAAACTGTATCTGTATGCATTGAAATTTGACTTGGATAGACTATTCGCATGCCTTAACGATATGGGAGGGTTTCTAGACTCAAATTTGACTAACACACCCACTTTATTCCATCATCAATTGATCATGGAAACCATAAACCCTATTTTTCATATGTTTTAGTAGATATGTTAATGATTCCAAGTTTCATATTTGTATTTGACTGAAGGTCCAGCTAGCTTGCAAAGTATCGATTTGAGATTTCAAGTTGATAAACCAAATATGAAATGAATCCAATCATCATTTGATATCGTCGCAAGAGAGACGAATGTAAATAATCTTGCGACGAATTTGCTATAAGAAATTATATTTAGGATTTATAGGTTAGAGATGTTATGAGTTAGAGTAGTTAGGGATGAAGTATTATAAGTCTTATAGATGTTAGCGATTCAACATTATAGGGTCCATGGTATTAAGAGGTATAAAGGTTATAAATGTTAGGAGTTAATATTAAGGGTTGTATAACTTAGGTGTTAAGAATGTTTTTTTCAGGTATTATAAGAAATATGGTTTTCATGAGTTATAATGTTTTAAGTGTTAAATATTATAAAGTATAAGAATTAAGGGAGTGAATTTATGGGGGTGAGGATTATATGAGTTATAGGGTTTAATGGTTATAGTTATCAAAGGTTATATGGATTAGAGGTTATATAGATTATATGGGTTAGAGGCTCTAGATGTTAACATGTAGGGGTTAAAAGAATTAAGGGTTGGGATTTATTGGATTAGGGGTTATATGGATTAGAAGTTACAAGGATTATATGGGTTAGATGCTATAGATGTTAACAGGTAGGGGTTAAAAGAATTACGATAATTAAGGGTTAAGATTTATTGAGGATTATATGGGTTATATGGGTTAGATGCTATATATGTTAACATGTAGGGGTTAAAATAATTAAGAGAAATAAGGGTTAGGATTTATAGATGTTAACAGGGTTAAATAAATTAAGAGAATTAAGGGTTAAGATTTATTGGATTAGGGGTTATAGGGGTTAACAGGCAGGGCGTAAAAGAATTAAGGGTTAGGATTTATTGGATTAGTGGTTAAGAGAAGAGGTGATATGGGATAGCTTGTATAAAGGTTATACAAGTTTTAAGGGTTGGGTGTTAGATATTGTTAAGGATATATGAGTTAGGTGTTGATGGTCAATGATTATAGGGGTTGAGATTATAGGGTCAATGTTAGATATTTTTAAGGATAGATGAGTTAGGTGTTGACGGGAAATGATTTTAGGGGTTACAAGGGTTAATGATTATAGGGTTAACATGTAGGGGTTAAAAGAATTAAGGGTTAGGATCTATTGGATTAGGGGTTATAGGAAAGAGGTGATATGTGATATGTGGTATGAAGGTTATAAAAAATTTAAGGGTTGGGTGTTAGATATTGTTAAGGATATATGAGTTAGGTGTTATGTTAGGGGTTATGAGCGATAATTATATATTAGCTGCTATGGTTAGGGATTATAGGTGGTAAGGTTATAAGATTTATGTTTTAGGAGTGCTTTATGTTTTAGGGGTTACAAGGGCTATTGATTATAAGGTTAACATGTAGGGGTTAAAAGAATTAAGGGTTAGGATTTATTGGATTAGGGGTTATACTAGGGAAGAGGTGATATGTGATATATGGCATGAAGGTTACAAAAAATTTAAGGGTTGGGTGTTAGATATTGTTAAGGATATATGAGTTAGGTGTTAACGGTAAGGGATTATAGGGGTTGAGATATATCCATTTAGGTTATAAATATCAAGTGCTAGGGGTTATGAGAGATAACTTATATATTAGGTGCTATGGTGAGGGATTACAGGGGTTATATGTGGTAATGATTATAAGATTTATCTTTTAGGGGTTAATGATTATAAGGTTGAGGGGTGAGGGGTTATAGGGTCAATATTATAAATATTATAAGAAATAAAGGTTTTTGAGTTAAGATTTCAGATGGTTTGTGGTTATAGGAGCTAGGGGTTAGAAGGGTTAATGTTTAGGGGTTTTAAGGGTTGTATTGATTAGGTATTAATATTTAACATTGTTATATAGTGTGGGTATTATGAGAGTTAATGTTTAGAAGTGTGAGGGATTAAGGGTGGT
>JASDQU010101107.1:25122-84333 GCA_032191745.1 Picea mariana
CCTTGCCAAAGCCATGTTGAGCAAACTCTTGAAAAACCTCTTAAATTAAGTAACCCACGTCCTAACCTATTACTGGGCGCGTTGGAACGCTTGCTGGCCTTCTACTGCATGCGTTTGGAACGCTGGTTGGCCCACTACAGCCCGCGTTTACCTAACAAAGCAAAAAATCAGGAAAGTTGCCGACAGAACGAAAAGCTTTTGGTCAGTTAACTGGAACTCACCGCCATGCATGGCCGGGAGTTCATCTAAAACCCTAGCTCCTTCTAGCCTATAAAAGAAGGGGTAGGGGTACTATTCAAAGGGAGAAAAAAGATAGCAAAGAAACTCTGCCCAATTGTCGAATCCACTTGTCCCAACCCTTTAGCATTTTCTTAAGCCTGAACAGAATTCAAGCAAAGCAGTTGGAGGACAAAGAAGAGGAGGAGCCTAGGATCAGAATCAAGGAATGGTGGCTGGTCTCTATAATCATTATAATTTGATTCATCTCGAGATTAATAAAAAGATACTTTTCCCGTCCCAAATGCACGAGTCTTATATGTCTTATTTGATTTATGCTTAATCTCTAACCCTCTAGTAGAACAATAGCGTGCATGCGTAGTTTTGTCTTGATTGCAGGATCGTTTTTTGGAAGGAGCAACAAAAGAAAGGAGATAAAGCTCAACGGAGGATCTACACCAACCGTCGATAAAAAGGTTAGTTGGTTCTTTTCCATGTTTGCATGTGAAAAAGGGTTTTAAGTTTGGGGTAGAAGGTTAAAAGTAATTTCTGAAGGGTCATGATCTGCATGCAAGTTTAAGCCCTAGCTTGTTAGTCCGTAGGGTAGAATTTCCCCACAACATAAGTGAATGCACCGTATTAGTGATCTAGAGAGATCTATACATTCACTGAAAAAAACTGAAGCAATCTACCACACATTCCTACTTAACTGGCCCATGCAATCATATGTTAACTGAGTCACAAGTGTGGAGGTGAGAGAAACTAATGCATGCACATGATATGCACCCTCTTAGATACATGCATATGATATATGCCCTCCCGGTGAGTAAACTGAAGTGAACATGAAATTGCAGGTGTGAAAACCGAGGTTTCCATTCCTAAGTGTCCTCCACTACTCTAACTGAGGTGTAGCTGAATTTGAATTGAAGAGGGAATGCGCCCTATTTTATAGGAGGTGCCCCAATTTGTAAGGGAATATTCTTAGGAGAGAATATTCTCATATATGGAAGCACCTTGAACTTTAGACTGTCAACCCTAGGAAAAGAATTACCTAGGTGAGTGTGTAATATCTACAATAGCTCATGTGTAGACTGAATAATGTAATTAATTTGCACATTATTGTACACATAATGAGTATGCATTATTTTTCATTGGCTGATTGAACTTGTCATTGTGTGTCTCTCAATTAACTCATTTCTCTGTTCTTAGTAGGTATTTTTGGGATTAGATATGCTACATTCTATATCATGGGAAGAGGTTATGTACGAAGAAATCACCACGAACTCATATTGGACCCTTAAATATTTTATTTTGTCATTGGATATCAAAGTAGGAGAGATATTAGGTAGAATCATGAGGTGGATTCACATAGCAGTTTTCATGTGAGGTGGACTATGACTATAGGGATGGTTTGTAGAGGTGGATAGGTAGTCAAGAGTAGAGAATTGCAAGATTCAAGAAGGAAAATAGGGAATCAGATATGAGACAAAGTGGGGACACAAGAGAAGCTCCATATTTGGAACCATAAGAGGAGGAACATATCGATCAAGAGAATGGTCTAGTGGTGTAGTTAATGAAAATATTGAAGAACAAGGGGAATATTGTAGGAGTGGAATTCATGAGTTATGATGGTATCTTGAAGGTTGAGGTGATAGAATAATAAAAACAAAGCATCACTTTGAATAATAGAGAATTAAGGACTCTCAAATAATGAAATCTATCATCAATAGATTGAAGGATGACAATGCCTTATGGTGGGCGTGTGTGAAACAAGAGTGGGTTTACAGGGGTGATGAAAATATTTGAACTGATAGACTGATGATGAGTAATTTGTGTAAAAAAAAATTCAGTGCATTATCAACAAACCTTGGTAAAAAATTTGGATAGTTTAAAGTAGAAGGAGCTAAGTGTATAGTAGTACATATCAGAATTTTACAAAATCTTAATAGGCATTGGATACAAGGAGAAAGAACACCAAAAGGTTGTTGATGTTTTGGTAGCTACAGGAGGAAATGTCACTCCTAGCTGACCTTTCTTAGACGAGAAGAAGATTCCAATAGCAAGAGAACCATTGAACATATGTGGAAATACCCTAGAATAAAATTCATCCCAGAAGAATAAAGAACAATGAAGAAACACCTTTCCAGAAGAGAAGTCAGCCTAGAAGAATAAAGAACAATGAAGAAACACCTTTCCATAAAAGAAGTTGGTCCAATTAAGAGGAAAAGAAGACTATAAATATGAGGTTCCTTGGCTCATTTGTTACACTCTCACACACACACACACACACTCATCTACATAGAAGCAATGTGCATGTATGAGAAGGGTGATGCAATAGATGTAGTGTTAGATATTCTTCTTGTTCAATATTTTTTGGTATCTCTCTCTTATGTGCTACTCTTGGTAGAGGTGTGCTACCTTGGTATTGTGCTGATATTGAAGCTGGGGTGGTATTTCTGGTTGTACTTTGAGCTATACTTTATGTCAGGGTTTATCTGTTGGTTCATGATTGGACTCGATTTATGAACAAAATCTATCTAAGAAAGGTTGTTGGGTTTTTTCCCCCATTTGAGGTTTTCCTAGAATAAATCTCTTGTGTTCTTTTGTCTCTTGTTTATGTAGATATCATTACTCAATACATGATATATAAATGTTAATGTTAAAGAAGTAAAATGACATTGGTAACTCCACTACTCTGTAAATAAATAAAATATAACATGGAATCAGAGCTGGTTACCTGCAAAACAATTTGACCACTGGAAGGAAGATTGATGCAACAATACCTTGCATCTTCACTGGAATACTTTTTCAAGCTCGTTGAGAATTAGTTCAAAGGCATCAAGAATCATATTTACACAGAGAAGTGCACCCTACCCTACCACACCCATTGAAATTCTCAATTTGCAGATCTGCGAAAGATAAAAAATTTGAAATTTCTCAGATCTAGGGTTCTACCAACAAAAATGTCAACCGACATGAGAGTTGAAGATAGATTGGATGGAGTAGATAAATTCATATCCTGGAAGCACAGAGTTCTCATTCTAGAATATAATGAGTTGTTGGATCATGTCAAGTAGATGCTTTCAGAACCAAAATAAGAATATGCCAAAGCAAAGTTCAATAAGAATGAGATAGCAAAGTTCAATAAGAATGAGATCGGGGCCAAGAGAATATTGACATAGTCAATACAATACCATCTAATACATAATGTATCAGAATTGAAGACATTGAAGGAAATGTTTGATGCCCTAACCATATTTTATGAGAGTAATAATACGAGCTGAAATATTACTCTAATGCATCAACTCAAAAATGTGACAATGAACAAGTTAGAAATAATCACCAACTATTTTATGATGATGTCGTAGAACAAGGACTAGTTAGTAGCCATTGGATATCTAGTAGATGTTGCTGAGATCGTGAATACCACACTTAATGTATTTCCCTCATCTTGGGATCCATTCATTCAATGTATTTTCACCAAAAGAAAATTTCCCAAGTTCAACAAGCTATGAGAATATTGCACCCAAGAGGAATCTAGATTGATATCCAAGTCACAAAAGACAAATGATGATGAAAATCAAGCCCTTGCTCCTCAAGTTAAGAAAAGGAAGGAAAGGAAATAAGGAATTCCAGAGAAGTCTAAGAGACTATGTTACAAGAAGGACGTGTCAAGGATCAAATGTTACACTTGCAATAAGATGGGACATTAAGCCGCACAATGTCCTTGTAAACATGAAATGTGAAAGAAGAAGAAGCACCATGCACATGTAGCAAACATTGAAGAACACAAGTCAAAGAATGAAGAATTTTTATTTATTTCAACACTCACAGGAACTATCACTCAAGGGAGTGATACTTGGCTCATAGATAGTGGTGCTTCCA
The DNA here is from genome assembly GCA_032191745.1 of Picea mariana. Classification (NCBI taxonomy): domain Eukaryota; kingdom Viridiplantae; phylum Streptophyta; class Pinopsida; order Pinales; family Pinaceae; genus Picea; species Picea mariana. The sequence continues at coordinate 29,224 of JASDQU010101107.1, forward strand.
AGCACATGACCAGATCTAGAAATTCTCTTTCAAACTTGACAGAAAAGAGCTCATCACTTCAAGTGGAGCTTGGGGATGATTCCAAACATACAATCAAAGGCGTTGGAGAATACTCCCTACAACTTGACTCAGGTAGCCCTCTTTTAATTAAATATATTTTGTTTATACAAGGCTTGAAGAAGAATCTACTTTCCATCTCTACTTTAGAAGATAAAGGATTTAGGGTATCTTTTGTGGATGGCCAAGTTCTTTTATGGCACAAGAATTGAAGCATTGATAAATCTACCACGATTGGTGTCCGAGAGGGAGGACTATATAAATTGAAGGGACATGAAGAACAAGCCCATGTACAAAACAATGTTAGCTCAAGTGAGTTATGGCACCAAAGGCTTTCTCACATAATTTATAGAGCACTACCAGTATTGAGAAAGATGGTAACAGGTCTACTAGACATTCAGGTACAACATGACAATGTATGCAAAGGTTTCCAACTTGGAAATAATGTCAAGGGAAGCTTTACAAGCAGTGAAAAAATGTCCAAGGGAATCTCAAACATCATACACTTATATGTATGCAGATAGATGATGGTGTCATCCTTAGGCAACTTTGTATACTATGTCTTATTCAAAATGACTATTCTCAAAAGACATGGATCTACTTCTTGAGAGAAAAAGATGAAGTCTTTAACAAGTTTCAGGAATTCAAGGCTTTAGTTGAAAATCTATCTGAAAGAAAAATTAAGGTCTTGAGATATGATAATGGAGGTGAGTACACCTCAAAGGAGTTTAAATACTTTTCCAGAGAAGTAGGGATTAAGAGGGAGATGAAAACTCCCTACAACCCCCAACAGAATGGGGTTGCAGAAAGAAATAAAAGACCAATTGTAGAAGTAGCGAAAGCGATGAACCATGACCAAGGAATACCCATGCATTTATGGAGAGAAGCATCTAGTACAATCGTGTATGTTTAGAATAGAAGTCCACACAAGATATTGGGGAACAAGACACCTGAAGAGGTGTTCACCGAAAAGAAACTAGAAGTCAGTCACTTGAAGATTTTTGGTTGTCCAGTGTTTATACATGTTACAAAGGAAAAGTGAATGAAGCTGGAACCTTCAGGAAATAAGGGAACCTTCGTTGGATATAGTGAGACTTCGAAGGCTTACAAAATATACATTCCCAGGAAGAGACAAATTGAGATCAGCTAGGATGTAACATTTGATGAAGATGAAGCCTTCATAATATCAAGGGGGTCTCACATGGATGAGGATAGAGAGGAGAAGGTGGCTCTAAGGGAAGCAGACATGGAAGAATCTAAACCAGAGGAACCCATTCCTAAAGTTTAGAATGAGATGGTAGAGTCAGAGAGGCCTACAGATCCACCAAGAGAAGTTGCAGTCAACATGAAAAGACCGGATTGGCTCTGAAACACCTTGCAGGAAGTTGGAGGACATGCAACTTTCAAAGGATTTTTTAGAGAGATAAAGAGACCACATAAGTTTTCCAGATATGTTGCACTGATGAGAAACATCATTGATTCATATCCTTCCACCTTTGAAGAAGTTTATAAGAAGAAGTAATGGAAGGATTCCATGATGGAGGAGTATCAATCCATCATGAAGAATAATGTGTGGGAGATGGTTCCGAGACTAGAGGGTAAGTTAGTAGTGACTTCCAAATGAATCTACAAGATCAATCATGCTATAGATGGAAGCATAGAGAAGTACAAAGTGAGATTTATGGCTAGAACATTCTCCCAGAGAGAGGGAGAAGACTATGATAAGATGTTTTCTCCAGTAGCAAAGTACACTTCCATTAGATCGATTATTTCCATTTCTTCCACGATGGGATGGAAATTACACCAGATGGATGTCAAGACTGCTTTCTTGAATGGTGTAATTGAGGAAGAAGTGTACATAGATAAGCCACAAAAGCTTGTGATTCATGGGAAGGAGTCCCATATGTGAAAACTAAAGAAGTCTTTGTATGAGATGGAGTAGGCACCCAGGGCATGGTATGCTAGGATAGATGGCTATCTGATGAGCTTGGGATTTACTAAGAGTGATGCAGATCCCAACCTTTAATACAAGGTTGAGAATGGTTTCCCGTTGATCTTGGTTCTATATGTGGATGAAATGTTTCTAACATTAGATGAGAAGCTCATATTTGGGTGTAAGAGGGAGCATGCTTCAGAGTTCAAGATGAAGGATCTAGGTCTGATGCATTACTTCTTGGGATTGGAGGTGTGGCAAATATTAGATGAGATTTTCCTTGGCCAAGGAAAATATAATGTTGAGATCTTGTAGAGATTCAGGATGATGGAAAGCAAGTCCATGGCCATACCCATGATGATCAATTTGAATCTTTTGAGTCATTAATATTCAGATTTGGTGGATCCCATGATGTACAGACAACTTATTAGATCCTTGGTGTACCTGGTTAACATTAGGTTGGACATATGTTTTGAAGTGAACACCTTGAGTCAGTACATGGTTAATTATAGACATGTACATTTGATGGAAACAAAACATATGTTGAGGTACCTACGTGGTATGGTTGGATATGGATTGAGATATGTCTTGGGTGGAGATGTGAAGTTGCAGGGATATACAGACTCTAACTGGGTAGGGAGTGTAGTGTATAGGAAGAGTACTTCTGGATGTTGCTTCATTCTGGGATCATGTATGATCTCATGGTTAAGAAGGAAGCATACATCAGTGGCACTCAGTACAACAGAGGAAAATTATATTGCAACTAGTGTTGCAAGTTGTGAAGCAATGTGGCTTTGGAAGTTGGAGTTGGAGCCAAATTTGATACATTATGATAATAAAAGTTGCGTGAAGCTTATAGAGAATATTGTCTTTCATGACAAGTAAAAGAACATAAAGATCAAATATCACTACATCTGAGACATGGTGTAGAGAGGAGATATAGAGCTCCAATACATATCCACAGATGAGCAGACATCGAACATTCTCACCAAGCCTCCGTATAGAGTGAAGTATGAGTACTTCAGAGAGAAGCTTGGCATGATGCATCATGAAGAGGGAGGTGTGTTTTTTCTCTTCTTGCCGGATAACCCCTATGGCCAAGGGTTCCCTATATTAGTCATGAGAGGTGATTGAGGGGGTAATGCACTGCCAGACCTGATGAGAGAAGAAACATCAAACACATATTTGTGAGGACTATGGGAGTATATTTGTGCTACTGGATGAGACTATAACTATGGCTGATGGCATGGTAGTATTTTTGTGCTACTAGTTGATTGCTGCATAGTTATAGAGACATCAAATATGACTATGGATTATGGTAGTAGCTGTGTGTTACTAGTTGGTTGTTGCATAGTCATAGGGATTGCAGACTATGATTATGGCTAATGGCATGGTAGTAGCAGTGTGTTACTAGTTGATTGTTGCATAATCATGGAGACTATTGGACTGAATGGTGGTAGCTTGTGTAGCTACCGGTTGATTGCAGGATAGAGACTTTGTGTCTATGGACAATAGTTGTGTGCTACTAGGAGTGGTTGTCTACCATTGGAAAATAGTTTTGTACTACTATGGATCAAGTACACAATCATGTTCTACTAGATGACATTGTAGTAGTTGTGTGCAACTAGCTAATTTCCATGGATACTACCAATTCACATTGGGATTAGTTGTGTGCTACTTGATTGTAGAGACTGTGACAAGTGATTCGAGCTACTAATGACATTGTAGTAGCTATGTGCTACTATCTCATTGCAGAGTAATCAATGGAATACTATATGAAGACATCGTGGAAAGATACTTCCCTAGCTAAGATGGAGTGTTGATGTTTTGGTAGTTGCGAGAGGAAATTTCCCTCCTAGATGACCTTTCTTAGATTAGAAGAATATTCCAGAACCAAGAGAACCATTGAACATATGTGAAAATACCCTAGAAGATAAGTCAACCCAATTAAGAGGACAAGAAGACTATAAATATGAGGCACATTGGCTCATTTGTTACACTCATACACACTCTCTCATCTACACATAAGCAATGTGCAAGTCTGAGGAAGGTGACACAACAATTGTAGTGGAAAAGATTCTTCTTGTTCAGTCTTTTTTTGGTATCTCTCTCTTATGCACTACTTTTGGTTCATGATTGGACTTTCTTTGTGAACATAATCTATATAAGAAAGGTTGATGCATTTTTTCCTCCATTTGGGGTTTTCCTAGGAGAAATCTCTTGTGTTATTTTGTCTCTTGTTTATGTTGCTCCCATTACTCAGTACATGATACATAGATGTTAATGTTAAAGAAGTAAAAGAACATTGGTAACTCTACTATTTTGTAAATAAAGAAAATCTAACAAGGGTGTCAAGGTATGCTAATGTATTATAATTTGTGACAAAAGTTTTGTATTAATTTACATAACATGAATATAGTGGAAGATGGGTTATTAGTCATCCTTAAATGTTGAAGATAAATTGGCCCAAAAAGAGGATTCAAAAATTTTTTGTAAGAGGAAGAAGTGGCTAAGGTGGAAGAGGTTGCAATCTAGAAATAAGAGACAATGGATGAAAGGAAACATGGAAGAAATTTAATGAAGGGAGAAAGCAAGGTGGAGGCAGGAGTAGAAACTAAATGGATTATGAAGATGAGGTTGAGGGGGTAATCATAATACAATTTGTTGTTATACTCGTGGATATGAAGGACACGAGTCTTATGAATCTCCAAAGATATGATAAAGGATAACACAAAACACAGTGAACCCAATATAAGAAACTCGAGGATAGATAGACAAAAGTAGCAACAACAATATAGTGAGAAGAAAACTTGATGACGGGAAAAGGGAAGCATATAATGGAACAACATAATTCAAAACAAGAGAAGTGACTTAGGAAAATTATTTTAGACAAGAAATTCAAGTCTAGAGGTAAATGTTGTAAAGAAATTATAGATTATAATAGTACATAGAATATGGTTTATGTTGAAATGATAGAGAAGTTGGGGTTAATCATGCATAAATATCCTCAACCATACAAAATTTATTGGTTCTACAAATGGTTATGAAGTGATGGTATCAAAGTAATATTTGGTAACTTTAAATATTAGAGAGCATCATGATGAGATATTTGTGTGATATCATTCTCATAATGGATTCTTGTTACCTACTAGGCCATCGTAGTTTGATAGATAAATAATGCAAGATGGAAAATAATACCTACACCATCACCAAGGATGAAATGAAATTTGAATTTCTTATGTTTAAGGAGGAAGAGCCCAAAAAAGTACCTTTGTTGTCAACTAAGGACAACAAAGTGCTACATAATAGTGCAAAGAAAGTTAATAGAGCTAGATGGAGTTGAGGGGATTTTGAGAGAGGTAAAGTGATTGTTGGAGTAGCATTGGGATAAATTTGGCAAAGAAATTGAGGATTTTTCCTCAAAGAAGAGAATTAGTAATGAAATTGAATTGATATAGGGAGCTACAGTTTTGAACTAAGAACCACATTGAATGAACTCAATGGAAGGTGAGTTGAATTGACGGGTGGGAGAATTATTGTCAATTTTTTTAGATCAAGACTGTGTTTTCCCATGTATAATGCCATCCTTAATGAAACCTAAGAAATATGGAAAATGGAAGATGTGTAAGGATCCTTGCATGTTGAATAATATTATTATATGATATAGGTATTTGTTTCCCAAGATGGTTGATTTGGTGGACAACTAGAGTCATCACAAGGAGAACACCTTAATAAAGAGGTTTTTAGTGTTACAAAATTTGGAAAAAATTTCAAACAAACCTCCCCTACAACCTCCTTTATTGGTCATGGAGGTTTTAACAGATGTTCCATATAACTAAAAAAAATTGGGCGAGAAGAGGTTGTAGCAGATATTTATTTTTATTTTTTATTTTTTTTCGGTACTTTTATTGTCAAAACGCATCGGTGAACCATTAAGTAAAACACCCTGGTGCATCTATAAACATCAAATGCACTAGAACGAAATTACATAAAATTCCCTGGAATGTACATAAAACCTCCAAAACGCGAGGGGTGGAAAAGGAGGCGATGGACTCCGTGGTCGATCTCTTTTCTGTTGTTCACGACTGTGGTTAACCCTAAAGGTCCACAGTCTTCCCTAACATACCAGTAGGGTTAAGCATGGAGGTCCCTTGGTGGTTTCTTTCATGGTTGCTCTGGCGATTTCTTTCCCAGTTTTTTCTCAGATTGAAGTTGTTGTTTCAACGATAGGTTCCTCCATTGGGTTTCGGCTTGGAGTGGAAGACGTGGAGAGTTAGGAAGTCACCATGGAGAAGGTGCCAAAACATGTGGCCGTTAGAAGAAAACAACCTAGCAGGGAAGTCTTAGGTCTGGGGATCCCTGCAGAGGAGGAAACCCCTCTTAGTTAGATTTTGCACCAGATTCATGATGCAGTTTTACCTACCCACACCAGTAAGCCGACCCCCTCCCCGTCACCTTCAAGGAATTTTTTTGTGATGGTTGCTTCGAGACTTTTCTAGAGTTTTTTGCTTCTGGTCAACTGGAACCTGAAGGAGGTATTCATTCCTCTCTTAGCCCTCTGGATGACCTAGACTTGGACTGGATCTCTCAGGAAGAAGGAGGGTTTATCCTCTCTTTGCCCCCTACTAGTCTAGAAATCGATGGTTGCGGGTTATTACCTTGTGTTTCAAAGGTTTGTCTGGAAATGACTGAGAAGCAAGGTAACACGACGTGTATACGCACATGACTCACAAGTTTTATAGAGGATCTGACCAAAACTATCTCCTCCAAGGGATTCCTCTCAGCCCTCCTCAACGTTCAAGAGAAAAGGGGTTTTGTCCAGGATAGAGAAGGTTTCTCATTGTTAACTCAAATGTCTTCAGTCAACATGAAAAGTTCCTAGGAACAAAGGGGAAAAACTAGTGCGAGGAAAAAAAGAAAGAGGAAAGGCTTAAAATACAAAGGGAAAGTGGGGAATCTTGTGCTTGGGGAAGAGGTAGGTATGAACCTGGTCATTCAGTTGGAAAATTAGACCCTAGTCATAAGGGATAGCGACATATCCTTTGCGCTCAAAACCATCATTGAGTGGGCACATTCGGCTTGGAAAGAACATATTGGATATGTCCCAGAGATCATTGAATTAAACATGAACTGGTTTGCCTTCAACTTTCTTCAACCAAATCATGCAAAATGGGTTTTGGGGAAAAATTGGAGTGTCAACAACTCCCCTCTTTTCTTAAATCCATGGAACCTCTTTTTGATGCCAGCAGAGAAAAAATGGACAAGATCCCAATATGGGTCCGCATACCAGCACTACCACTACATTTTTGGACTTTGGACTACTTCAAAGCCATTAGAAATTTCTTTGGTGAGTTCTTAGAAGAAAACTTGTCCTTTGAAGAGAAAAAAAAAGGAAAGTAGAAAGGATTCTAGTCAACTTAAATGTTAGAGAAGGATTAGGAGAGGAAATTGATTTAAGTTGGGGAATCTTTACTCATTCACAAATTCTGGATTATGAAAACGTTTCGTTTAGATTTCGTTGGTGCCATTAGTATGGGCACCTGGTGATGAATTGACATATTCCTCTAAGAACTAGAGCAAGAAATTGTTACAGTGTTAAAGGGAAGAAAGTGACTCAGTAAGATATTATCCGACACATAGAAAGCACAGATGTGGAAGTTCAAGATACAATGGTCATAACGCAACCATCAATTGCTCCCAAAGAACCTTGCGAGCAAGATTTCTCTGTTTCTCTTGGAGGACAAGTAGAGGAAGGATGCAGGCCTACAAGCCTTATCAATTTTGGATCGGGAAGCACAAGGACTCTAGTTATGGGTAATCTGTTACCCTTTCCCCCCCTATTACTGTTTTAATTAAAAATATGACTCTAGAAGGCAATGAGTGGTTGGAGGCTCTTACAAATCTGTCTATAAATATTGGTCCTACTACACAGACTGAGAGAGGCTCTGACTTCTATAAGGAAGGTTCTCCCTCAGGCAACCCACCCTCCCCAAAGTGACTCTTTTTTGCTGAAGATGACTCTTTGTCTTCCTTTCTCTCCACTGAGACTATGACTTCTCATTATTTTCTAAGATCACAGAAGGAAACATTACCCTTGGGAGGGATGGGAAAGGAATTCATCTTGTCCTTTGATAGAGGAGGCCGTGGAAGAAAATCATTGATTTCAAAAGCCAAATCCAAAGCCAGAATAGACCTTCTAGCCAAAAAACAACAATCAATTGAAAGGGCACTTAGAGCAGCAAGGCCCCGAGGAAGGGTTCCGGGAAGAAGTGCATGTCCTTCAACTATAGGGGTTTGGTAGGTGCCCTAAAAAAAATAGCCTTGAAAAGGGTGATCTCTTCGGAATACCCTGATGTTTTACTCCTACAAGAAACCATGGGAGTAGGTGAAGAGGTAAAATCTTGTCTGGAGCAGCTTCTCCCTGGTTGGAAGTTTGAAACATTGGATGGCTTAGGAAGATCTGAGGGTTTGGGAAAATGATGGAACACTCATACAATTCAAGTCTTAAATACCCGGGGTTTGGATTCATGTCTTGGTATTACTGATTTGGCTTCGACATTAAAGGAATTTCTTCATATCATTAACGTCCATGGACCTTATCAGAACATAAAACCTTTCTGGGACTCTCTCCTCGTAAAATCCTTCCTAAAAGATCATCTGAGTTTAGGGGGAGATTTAAACCTCTCACCTAGGCCTTCATAAGTGCGGGGGGAACATGCCAGGTCTGACCCTTTGGCTGAATTTTTCAGTCAAAAATTTGTTGAATGCAATTTAACAGACCTTGAACCCATCTTGCTCAAACCTACCTAGAAAAATAATAGGGTAGGGATTGAAGGTGTTACGAAAAGGTTGGACCGATTTATGATAACTGACTCCCTTCTAGAGAAAAAACTAACTATTAAACAATGGATCGAATTTGGGGGTATCTTTGATCATTATCTGATCTTCTAGGAATACATACAGGGAACAAAGAATCCAGTCAACCCTTTCAAATTTAGCAATAAATGGATGGAAGATGACTCCCTTTATGGCCTTGTAAAAGAAAATTGGATACCCTTCCAATAGGACTGCCCTCAATCGAAAACCTTTCATTTTCCAAAAAAATTGAAAAGGATCAAAGAGGTAGTAAAACCCTATGCCTCCCAAAAAAGAAAAAATGAGGGCAAGGAAATAAAATAAATTGAACTGGAGCTACAAATATTTTATGAAGAAGAAGGGGGGGTGTTTTCTACTCTGTAGTAAAAAATCAATCTACTACTTCTGGAAAAAAGAAGGAACAAAATACTCAAGGAAAATGAAGACTCTTGGAGATTAAAAAGTAGATCTATCTGGTTGTAAAGTGGAGATGATAATATAAAGTTTTTTCAATCTTTTTTCAAAGGAAGAAGGAATGTCAATGCCATTTGGAAGATGAAGGAATCTGTAGGAAACATGAAAAACACTTTTAAAGGTATGTCAAGACTAGGGAAAAATTACTTCCAAAACCTTTTCGAAGAAGATACTCAAGCATCTATAGAAGAAGTGGTACAAGTGGCTCAATTTTTTCCTAGATTTGTAGATGAAGCAGACAATTGACTCCTGATGGAAGAAGTAACAGAAAAAAAACTCTTGGAAGTTCTTCACAGTTTTCAAAAAGACAAAATCCTAGGTCTAGATGGTTGGACTATTGAATTCTTCTTGGGATGTTATGAGATTTTGGGACAGCATTTGATAAAGATGATAGAGGACATAGGATTTCAGGCCGAATACCAAAAAATCCTAAACTCTACCTTCTTAGCACTTATCCCAAAGACATATAATTCGAAGACATTGGATGAATTTCGACCAATCTCACTTTGTAACTGTGCCTATAAAATTATTTGAAAAAGTAATTGCAAGAAGGGTAAAACTAATATTCTCAGAAAGAATCTCGGAAGAACAATTTGGATTCTTGGAAGGAAGACAAATTCATGAACCCATAGGAATTGCACAAGAAGGACTTCACATCATGAAGACAAGAAAATTAAAAGGTGTAGTGTTAAAAATTGATCTCTCCAAAGCATATGACAGAGTAAGTTGGTTGTATATCCGCTTATTACTTACCCATTTGGGTTTTGTTGTCCCCTTCATAAATTGGGCCATGAACTCTCTCACTACAACTTCATTTGTTGTGCGTATCAATGACTCAACCTCTTCATTTTTTACTTCAGAAAGAGGTTTAAGACGGGGGTGTTCATTATCACCCCTACTTTTTCTCTTAGTTGCTAAAGGACTCAGTAGATCTATCTCGGAAGAAAAAATATTGGGCTCTTTTCCTGGAATCAAAATCTCACAAGGTCTGCACCTCACACACCTTCTCTTCATGGATGATGTATTAATATTTAGTGGAGGTTCTAGAAGGGAGGCAGAGGCGTTAAGGAATATCCTTACTCTTTCCTCCAAAGAAACAAGAATGCAAATCAATGAATGGAAATCGACTCTCACTACAAATTTACTCTCTGAAGAAAAAGGGAAAGCCCTTAGGCTTCACTTCCCCTTTGAGGAAAATAAGCTAGATGATGGAATAAAATAATTGGGTTTTTTACTAAAACCAAATGATTACATAAAAGAGGATTGGAAGCGGCTTTTGAAAAAAATGGACAAAAGACTAAACATTTGGACTCATAGGTGGCTCTCACGCACAAGTAGACTGGTTCTGGTTAAGTCAGTTTTTGAAGCCATTCCTGTTTATTGGATTTCCCTCTCTTGGATCCCAAAAAGAATTCTGGAAGTAGCAATAAAACTCACCTCAAATTTTTTGTGGAGTGGTAAAAAGGAAGCACATGTAATCCCTTGGGTCCATTGGGAAAAAATTGTTGTTCCAAAGGCATTTGGAGGATGGGGCCTAAAAAATATCTTCCTCTTCTCCAAAGAACTTGCGGCCAAGGGAGGTTGGTTTATTCTAAACTCTACTAGTTTATGGACAAAGGTAGTAGTGCACAAATACATTGAACCAATTCCTGTGGAGATTTGGCTCAGAAGTCAACAAAAAACTATAAAAGGTGCCTCAATGATTTGGAATGAAATTATAAATGCCTTCTTGGTCATAAAAAATGGTTTAGCTTGGAAAATAGGTAATGACCAACGATTCAGACTTGGAAAAGATCCTTGTCCAGGCAATGAAGGACAACATTTACTCTCAGATCATATTATTCAACATTTGCACACTTTGGGATTTGTTTCTATAAACAATCTAGCTGATCCAAGACTCACCACTCTTTGTTCACAAGGTTGGAAAAAAGATAACAGGTTGGGATTAAGTCAAGATGATACAATTGAACTGGAAAGATACATAAATGTTTTAAAGATTTCTCAAATAATGCTCAGAGACCGTGAGGATGAATTGAACCGGGACTCATATCCCTCAGGGACATATACTCCAAAGTTGGGTTATTTAAAATTAAACTCAGATCTGGGCCAACGAGAGACTGTTTAGTGGTGGGGAAAACTTTGGAAGATTAAAAGTCTAGCCAAAACAAGATTGTTTATGTGGAATTCCCTAAACAATAAATTTCCTATGTGGGATATTCTATAGAAGAGGAAATTCTCTAGCCTAGGATGGTGCACCCTCTACAAATATGAAGGAGAGAATATTGTACACCTCTTTCTAAATTATAGTTATATCATCAAAGTGTGAACTGAAGTATCGATACTTTTAGACCTACACTACAACTGGTTGGGACAAGATCTGGAACATGCCTGGAAATCTTGGTGGAATTCTAGAGTTTACAAAAGTCTTAGAGTGCTACCGCTATTGATCATATGGGGAGTATGGGTAGCAGGAAACTCTATTATCTTCAAGGGAGTTCCCTTGGCACTAGAGATCACAATGACCAAGAGTATAATTATTATGTCCTCCCTTCCCCTCAAAATTTGAGAGTCATTTCTAGACAGTCTCAGGAGGTCGAGATCGACAAATCTTCTCCTTGGGTTTTTTTCGATGGGGATTCACAACATAATCATTGTGGGGGAGGATGAATTCTCTATATTTCAGATTCTCATTATTACTCTTTGACTTTTGGATTTGGGACGTGAACAAAGAAATTTGATGAACTAATGAGCCTCAAACTACTCATTGCCTTCTCCATTAAAAAGGGTTGTCACTCCTTAAATGTTTTTGGGGACTTATTAAATGTCATATATTGGATAAAAGGCACACAAAGATGCACAAGCATAAGACTTTCTTCCCTAGTGGAAGACATCTTTCGATTATAGACAACTTTTGAATCACTTATTTGTCAACATGTCTACAGGGAAAACAATAAAGAAGCGGACCTGAGGTCAAAACATGGGCTTCATTTGGCTATGGGACAATGAAAAGTAAAAAAATATCAAAATGAACAAGCCCATGAATATCTGCACCAATTTTTTTTGGAATGACCTCTTACAGATCCAAAAGACACTTTTGTATAAAATTTGTAATGAATAAATATGCACAAAACAACCCAACTTAGGGACTTGATTGAGATTCATACAATAGATTTTGAGTATAGAACTCTCAAAAGGAACATAAGACTTTTTTGATGACACAAATTCAGAAATATACTCTTCATGTGTATACCCAGGCATTTTGACAGTACACCGGCCATGTTGAATGACCTAGCTAGGGGACATAAGGACATGTTGATAGCCATACATCAGATGAACCTTAGTGCATAGATGCTCCAACATAGCATGAGATTTATAGGTTCCAGTGCCATAGGAGGGTCGAGTGGCTCAAGAGGACACCAGGGAGGTGGGGCCAATGGCTCCAGTGGATCTCAGGAAGGGGCTAGTACAAACCCTTCACCAGATCGAGCTTACACATCATCTGGGAGGATTCCCCAACCTTTATATCGACAGTTCCAGACATGATAGACATTGGGACAACCTTTAGGAAATCCAAGGAAAGAATGAGGACAGTCAGGTCAGGAATATGTGGTGCCACAAGATCTGTTTGGGGAGTACATGAGAGACTACTTGGCATAGTCCTTCCTGAGATTGCTTGTCCTCAAGAAAAATCAATCCTGGGTGCTGCAAAATATTCTCTCCCTCCCATGTGGCATCCTCCACAGGAAGACCTCTCCATATAACCAAGCACTCCGTGATGACCCTGCTCCTTAATCTATGCTCTCTTTTCTCGAGAACTTCCTCTGGAACTTTCTCCAATTGGCCCTCCTCATCAAGGGGTGGCAAATCCTATAAAATGATGACCTATTGTCCCACTGCCTTTTTAAGGAAAGAAACGTGAAATACATTGTGAATCTTGCTACCCTACGGTAGCTCTAGCTCATATGCCACCTCGCCTACCCTCTTGATGACTCTGTATGGCCCATAAAACTTCGTCTTCATCTTCTCTGCTCCACTCCTCTTCAAGGAGGACTGTCTATATGTTTGTAATCGCGGAAAAACCAAATCCCCTACCTAGAAAATGCACTCTACTGTCTACATGTATGCATAGATCTTCTGTTGGTTTTGATTTGTATGCAAGTTCTCCCTCTCTGCCTATAGAATCCTATGACTCTCCTCCACTCAGTCTTTGGCCCCTGAAACCCTGTTGTCCCCAAAAAAAGTCTCCACAAAAGAGTGTGCATCATATCCATACAATTCCCTGAATGGTGACATCTTGATAGACATATGGTAAGTTGTGTTGTAGCAATACTCACCCATGTGCGCTGCTGCCCTCCCACATAGTTCCTCGGATACCCCTCCACCCATTTGTTGACGATCTATGTCTATCCATCTGTCTGTGGGTAGTAGCTGGTACTCGTAGCTATCTGTATGCCTTCCAATCAAAAAATATCCTACCAAAACGTGTCGATGAAGCGCCCATCTCTATCACTGATTATTTGCCTAGGTAAACCATGCAACTAGAATACCTCTATGAAAAACAACTCTACTACCTATATGGCTTAGTAGTTCGTGGGTATGGCAAAGAAATGTGCAAATTTGGTCAGCTTGTCGACCACAACAAATATACAGTCCCTTCCCTGCACTCGAGGAAGGCCTGTAATGAAATCCATAGAAACGCTCTCCCATTTATGATCTGGAATGGGTAGAGGTTGAAGTAACTCCGCAGGGTGTGTCTTCTTAGAATTGTTTTGTTGGCAAGTCATGCACTCCCAGATGCATTTCAGTACATCATCCTTGAAACCCTTCCATGAGAATATCTCCCTGATTTGCTTATATGTTTTGAAGTACCCCTGATGTCCTATTGTAGGAAAATCATGAAACATCTTCAAAATTTTCCCCTTCAAGGTAGATTATGGAACCAAATAGATCTAGTCCTTGTAGAAAATGGCATCATCTATAAACCAATACCTATAATCCACCACCTGTCCATCCATCACCTCACAAGAAAAATCGTTTTTGGAGTATTCCACCAACAAATGTGCTTTCCAATCTAGGCAAATGTCCATCATCGAACACCTTGGTGGTGGACAAGGCATCTGCTACAACGTTCCTCTTTCCCTTGAAATACCTAATGTCAAATTCAAAGTCTTGGATCTTTGAGACCCATTTATGTTGTCTCTCACTGAGGTACTTCTAATCCAAGAAATACTTAAGACTGTTGTGATCAGTCTTCACTACAAATATGCTACCCACCAGATACTACCTGAATTTGGTTAAGGCATGCATGATTGCTATCATTTCCTTGTGGTAAATAGAGTAGATTCATTCCAACTCATTGAGCTTTCTGCTCTCGAACACTATGGGATGGTCTCTCTACATAAAAAATGCTCCAATCCCCACCCATGATGCATCACACTCTAAGACAAATGGCTGTGAGAAGTCTGGAAGGGCTAGAACAATGTATGTGCTCATAACCTCCTTAATTTTATCAAATGTCTATTGTGTCTCCTCCATCTAATGAAAGGCAGCCTTCTTTCTCAAGTCTGTTAGTGGTGCTCCCAAATGTGAAAACCCCTTGACGAACCACCTGTAGTAAATGCATACCCCAAAGAATCCCTTCAACTCTGTGAGGTTCTTAGGTGTTTTCCAATCCAGAATGGCCCTGATCTTCTCCTGATGAACCTATACTCCCTGCTCACTCATGATATTCCCCAAGTACAATAGTTGTCTCATGCCAAACTCACACTCGGATTCCTTGGCATATAATGATTGTGCATGTATAATGCCCAAGACCTCCTCCAAATGTGCCAAATGCTCATCCCATGTCTTGTTGTAGATCAATATATCATTGAAGAACACCAAAAGGTATTTCCTCAACTTCCCTCTGAAGATGTGGTTCATGCAAGACTAGAAAGTGGCAGGTGCATTGGTCAACCCAAATAGCATGACCAAGAACTCAAAATGTATGAAATGGCATATGAATGCGGTATTCTCTATATCATGCTCCCTGATGTTGATCTGATGATATCCAGATTGCAGATCAATCTTGGTGAAGAAAACTTCCCCATGCAACTCGTCCATCAACTCATCTATGCGCAAAATGGGGTACCTATTCTTAATCGTTTTCTTGTTGAGAGATGTGTAATCAATGCACATATGCAATGTGCCATCCTTATTTAGTACCAGAGTGACTGAAGAGGCAAAAGGACTCATGTTGGGCCTGATGTGCCCCATTGCAAGCAATTCTTTGATTGCTTTCTCAATCTCATCCTTGAATCTCTTGGGATGCCTATAGGGTGTGGTGATCATTGGTGTAGCCCCGACCTCCAACTCGATCGTGTGCTCAAATCCTCTATATGGTGGTATCAACCCAAACAATGGCTCATACTGACTCAAAATATCTCTGATATGTAGATGGAACTACTCTCTGCCCTCTGAATCCTTTCGCGTGGTGATCAAACACTCTCCTGCATAGGCCACATCACCATGACAGAATATCATCTCCATCCGTTTTGTCAATATTGCTTCTGGTGTTCCTGTAGACATGCCTCTCAGTACCACTCTCAATCCACTGGCATCACTGAAGCTCATTGTCAACGTCTGATAGTTGAACCCAATCTCACCCAATGAATATAACCACTATACCCCCAATATTGCATCAATATCTGACAAGTCAACTACATAGAAAGTGTCTGTCATGGTGTAGTTGCATAGTTTACCTCTAGGTCTGGGATCATGTCCAAACATGTCATTGTGTATCTATCTGCCACTAGTACATGGAATCCCTCAAAATCCTTGGTGCATAACCCCCTCCTGGCTACTAAGGACGCATCTATGAAATTGTGGGTGGCCCCACCATCAACTAAAGCGGTCGGGAGCTACCCCTGTACAAGGCCCTTGAGCCTAAGAGTGTTGTACCTAGGTACTCTTGAAAGGGTTGTTATGGTTCCCCCTTTCACCTCTTTACGAGGTTTTGTCTCATCCTTGGGCTATGGTGCCCCGATCGATACCTGAGGTTTCTTCGGCTGCTACTTTGGCTCATGTGTGGTCTCATCCTCTGAATCATTGTCTTCCCTTGCCTCGAGATCCTAATCCTCCTCCTCACTACCTTATTCCACTTCAATGTAGTGGATCTGTCCCTTTCCCATGCATCTATGCCCTGGGAACCAAGGGTCTTTGTAGGAGAAGCAAATCTTCTTCCTCATCAACTGCTCTCTCATGACATCATCCAATTTCAGCTTACCCTTCCATTCCCTTTGAGGATTTCTCCGATCCTTGTATCTCTATGGAACAAAGGGTTTGGTAAAGGATTTGGGTTTTTGCGCTAAGTATCCCATGTCTCTCGTATGCACAATAGCCTCCTGTAGGGTGTGAGGCTTGAAAGCCTTAACCCAACCCCTCAATAGCTCTATCAAAGCCTCAATGAACAACATCACCAATCCGTGCTCTGATATATCGGATACGACCACTACCTTTCACTAGAACTCCGAGATGAAGGCCTCTACTAATCTGGTCTGCCTCAACTCTGTAAGCTCCATGAAGTGGAGCTCTGAATCTCTTCTATCAAATATCAACATCAACTTCTCAGTGAACTCCAAATATGAAGTAATGTGGTTGTGACCCAACGTCACCAGCCCATGGTACCTCCACTCGTGGGCCTCCCCCTCCAAGTGGAATGTGGTGAAGCTAATATCTTCTGACTCTGACATTGGGTTAAGCTTGAAGTATGTGTCAAGGTTATTAACCAATGCTTAAGCTGAGCAACGTGATGATCCGTTGAAAGTAGGAATGTTCAGATTTCCCACTTTCTTGATGAAATTCATGTTGTGAGTTTGCTTGTTGCCTCACGGGGTTTGTTTCGATATCTGATCAAATAATAGTGATGCAGTGCCCCCACCTTAGCAGGGTTTGCTGACCTCTAGGTCTCTGGATCTTCTCAATCTTCGAGCTGGAGCATCTCTTCGATTCCCCATTGGAATATTCAAGAAATGTCCACAGATCCTTTTCACGAAACTCCGTCATGCGAACAAGCACCAGGTGAAAGCTTCTCTCATGTGACCTTTGGTTGTGACCACAAGCCTAAGCCAAAAGTCGTTTCTTGATTTCATGTGTCAGGTCTTTGCATGTGAATCGCCCCGATGCTCCCAACCTCCGAAACCCCGATAGGATTTTAGTGTGTACTAGCTCCTCCCTTATCTTCCTTCAATGTGACCTCTGGTTATGACCTGGGGTTCAACTCTCAAGCATTTCAGGAACTCTCGATATGATTATATCTATGGTCCACGATCTTCCTTTGATCGAAGGCTACGATCAAGTCATGATTTCTCATTTCGCGACTTTGGAGGTTGGTTTACCTCTGTTCTCTCAATCCTCGATTTCTCGATATTTCTGAGCGACATATCAACGGTCCATACTTTTCCTTCAATCAACTACTGTGATCAAGTCAAGATTTCACACTTTGAGACTTTGGGAGTCTCCTTACTTCCGTTCTCTCGATATCTGAGATCACGATGGCACTAGATCGACAGTCTGGATCTTACTAGATACAACAACCCAAACCAAGTTGGGATTTCACCTTTCACTCCTTTACCCCTTATGGAGTCCCTTCGACACTTAGCTGAATTCTAAATCTATGCACTCCTTGTAGCAGATTCCTATGCAAGACTTGGTTCTTGCGGATGACTATGCACGCCTTGTAGCAGTCACTTTGCACTCCTTGCAAAGGGGAAGTTTCGTGCTATCTCTTTTGAGCTTCAGAATCGAAACAGATCCTATCACACACTCCTTGCGTTCTGTGTGCACACCTTGCACTTACTCAACATAAGAGAAACAATTGAAACTTATACTAACATTCACAGTTTCCATTCATAATGAAATTCCTTCATTTATGAAAACACAATAACAAAGAATTACAAACACTAATAGTGCTATGAATTTGAGTCAATTTTCCTTTGTCATATTCATTCAAAAGTAAATGGCTACAACTAATATCAAAACCATAACTCAAAACTTAGAAAATTCCTACTAACTCGCAACAACCTCATTTGGGCGTACAAAACCTCTATTTATCTCAGAGGGTCCTTAGGGTTCCCCCCCAGACTACTCGAAATGAAAACCTAACTGCTACCTAAGTTCGGTTACATTCAAGACTAGGAGTGAAAACTCCCATATCACTCGTGATCATCAACTTCCAAGGGTTTGATCTTCTTCCATTTTTCCAATCAGCTCCAAAAGATTCGCAGTAACTCCCAGCATTTCAGATTTCAAAATGATTCCCAGGCGTTGAGTTGTCTTGCCACGTGTGCTCACTAACAATGCTCCTGCATCATACTCCCACGAACAAAAATTTATGGACTCCTGTCGATGAGCTCCTACATTGAATTTCCATGCTTTTGGATATCAACTTCATTTTTCCAACTGGCATATTCTATAGGGTGTCCCTTCCACTTGACCATATATTCAAGATGGGTCTTCCTCCTTGTCTTCTTGCTAATCCTCTGATTAATGATCTTCTCCATCTGATTTTTTTCTGCTATAGGCATTTGTTTCTCCCACTGAATATTCTCTTGAACTTATGATCCATTTGAGTCATATTCCCTGTAAGGGTACATGTCTAAAATGTTGAATATGGGTGATATACCCACATCATTTGGAAGCTCAATCTCATAGGCGTTTGCACCAAACTTCCTTAATATCTTACATGGCCCTATCTTCTTCATATTCAACTTGTTATATGTTCCCCTAGGGAACCTTTATTTCCTAAGATGTGCCAGAACCTGATCTCCTACTTCAAATTGAAGTTCTATGTGATGTTGATCAACTCTGCATTTGTATTCTTGTCTAGAGCTCTGCAACTATCCTTTGATCTAGCTATGGAGTTTTTGCATTTCTACAGCAAAATATTATGCTCCAGCGCTTCTGATATCATTATGTTCTAAGTTTCTCAACTCAGATACTCCCCTAGGTTGCATTCCATACAGTATTTGAAATGGGCTCTTTCCAGTGCTTTTGTTTGGCAAGTCGTTGTATGCAAATTCTTCTTGTGGCAGAATCTGATCCCACTGGTTATGATGCTCAGTGACTAGACTCCTCAACAAGTTTCCCAAACTTCTATTTACCACCTCAATTTGTCCATATGTTTGAGGATGATAAGTTGAGCTTAAGGACAGACCCGTCCCCAGCTTCTTCCACAATGTTCTCCAAAAATGACCAACAAATTTTGTGTCTCTGTCGAAGACGATGCTTCTAGGTAGGCCGTGAAGTCTCACAACTTCCTTGACAAATATATTTGCAACATGGGTTGCATCACTGGTCTTCTAACATGGGATAAAGTGTGCCATCTTTGAAAATTTATCCACCACCAAATATATGGAATCACATCCTCTTTGCATTCTTGGTAGTCCTAACAAAAAATCCATGCTTATCGCATCCCAAGGCCTCTCTAGTATTGGCAATGGTTGATACAATCTAGTGTTATGTCATTTACCTTTTGCATGTTGTCATATTCTACATATGTTCACAAATTTCATCACTTTTGTCCTCATACCTGGCCAATAGTATGAACTGCTCAATTGTGTGAATGTTTTATCATGGCCGAAATGTCCAGCCAATCCTCCACTATGCTTCTCCTTCAAAAGGTTGTCCCTCATTGAACATTTTGGTATGCATAATTGATTTCCCTTGAACAAAAATCCCTCTTGAATCATATACTCTACCTACCAGCCCCTATCTATCAGCATAGGATTTGTGCATTCTTTGTATGCCTCCTTGAAATCTGGATCATCACTGTACATTTCCTTAAGGTGTTCAAACCCCAAGGTCCTCACCTGAAATTCCCGCAGAATCAAACTTCTCCTGCTCAATGCATCAAAAACTTTGTTATCATTCCCAACAATATGTTTTATGAAAAAAGTAAAATTTTGCATAAACTCAATCCACTTTGCATGCTTCTGATTCAATTTTTCCTATCTGGTTATGAATTGTAAAGCTTGGTTATCACTATACAAGACAAATTCCTGTGGGACAAGGTAATGTCTCCACTTCTTCAAGGCTTGAATTACGACATAAAATTCCTTATCATATGTGGAGTATTTTCTCTTAGTCTCATTCATCTTCTCACTGAAATAGGAAACCAGTCTATTATCCCAGCTCAAAATTGCTCCAATTGCAACTCCACTTGCATTGCATCTCACCTAAAATGTATTTTCAAAATTTGGCAAGACCAGAATTGGTCGTTGTGTTATCTTCTCCTTCAGTATATTGAAGATCCTCTCAGCCTCCTCTATCCATTTAAAATACTTGTGTTTCTTCTTCACTGTATCCATCATTGGTGCACAAATTCTACTGAAATCTCTGATGAACTTCCTATAGAAACTTTCTAATCCATGGAAGCTTCTTACCTCAAACATGCTTCTTGGTGATGGCCATTATTTGATTTCTTTTACCTTCTCTCGATCCATCTTCAGTTCATTTGAAGAGATCACAAAACCCAAGTAAATGAGCTCTGTCTTCATAAAAGAGGACTTCTTCAGACTTATTAGTGGCTTCTCCTGTTGTAGTCTCCTCATCAATAGTGTCAGGTGTCTCCAATGCTCCTATTTAGTCTTGCTAAAGATCAGTATATCATCTAGATATACAACCACAAACTTTCCAATGAAATCTTTCAGTATTTCATTCATCAACCTCATAAAAGTACTCGGGGCATTTGTTAAGCCAAATGGCATAACAAGCCATTCATACAAACCTTCATTTGTCTTAAAGGTCGTCTTCCATTCATCACCTTCTCTCATTCTTATTTGGTGATATCCGATTTTCAAATTTATCTTAGAAAAGACGTTTGCTCCACATAGACAGTCCATTAAATCATCCATTCTTAGCAAAGGAAATCTATACCTGATGGTGATTTTGTTAACGGCTCTTGAGTCTGTACACATTCTCCATCCTCCATCCTACTTTGGGCTCAACACAGTTGGTACTGCACATGGAATAAAGCTCTCTCTGACCAACCCCTTGTCTAACAATTCCTAGACTTGATTCTTTACCTCCTCATTCTGTCGAGGTGTCAGTTTGTACATTTCTTTGTTTGGCATACTTTCTCCTGGTATCAGATCAATATGATGGTTGATACTTATGATGGGTGGCAATGAGTTAGGTAGCTCATCCACCACTATGTCAACAAAATGATCCAACAATTCTCGAATTTCTTCAGGAAAATCATCCATTGTAGTACTTGTAAGGAAAACTCTAGGTTTCCTCACCATAACAAACTGCATCTCATGTCCTTTCTTGACTTCTTTCAGGAGTTTCTTCCCGCTCATGAGAAGTATGCTTGTGTTGGCTTCTTCTTTCACTTTCTTCTCGTCTATTGGCAGCAACATGTGTGTCATACCATTCTTCTCCAAGGTGTATGTATTATTCCTCCCATCATGAATGACATTCTTGTCAAACTACCATGGTCTTCCCAAAAAAATATGGCATACATCCATGGGAACTACATCACATAGAATTTCATCTCTATACCCTCCTATTTTCAATTCAACCAAGCATTGTTTAGTAATTGTTACCGGGTGTCCTTTCTTCAACCACGAGACTTTGTATGGATTCAGATGTGCAGTTGTCTCCAGCTCCAATTTCTCCACAATATCTATGGATACTAAGTTTTCAGTACTCCCGCTATCAATTATCACCTTGCAGACTTTGTCCTTAGTCTTGCAAGATGTCCTGAAAAGATTATTCCTTTGCACTATTTTTTCAACTTCTGCCTCTGGTTTTAAGAGAACTTTTCTCAGCGTCAGAGATGTTTCATCCTCTTCTCCTTCTTCTTCAACATTTCTTCTTCGTGATTCTGAAATGTGAGCTTCACCTTCTCCTTATTTCTTTCTCTTAGGACATTCCCAAGACTTATGTCATGCCTTTCCATAGGTGTAACATCTCACTTCTTCTTCTCTGCCTCTTCCTCTTCCCTTGGAATAACTTCTTCCACCATATTGTCTTCCTCGGGAACTTCCTCCTCTTTCCGAGTGACTATGTGGTTTCTCAGTCTCACCTTTGGATTTTTTTTCCTTGTCATGGGAAACTCCCTTGCCTTTGTCCGGGACTGGGCTTCTACCTCTACCTTGCTGGCTTTGTTTTTGGGCCAACTTCTCCTCTGCCTTCAGTGCGAACTGATAATCATCCTCCACAGTCCTTATTGACATCATGCTGATCTCATCCTAGATTTCATACCTTAGGCTATTTATATACCTAACAACTTTTTCTTCATCTTTCTCTCTTTGTCTAGTTCTGATGTCCAACTTGTAGAACTCCTCTGTGTACTCTTTAACTGTCATACCCTTCTGTATCAGGCTCTGCAATTTCCTGAACATATTGATCTGGTAATATTTGGGCATGAATTTAGCCTTCATCTTGGCTACCATTCTGTCCCAATTCTTTATCTTCTGTTTTCCCTTTCTTCTCCTCTCAGCCTGCAGTTCATCCCACCACAGTGTTGAATGTCCCTTGATTCTGGTGACATCATGTCTCACCCTCTTCTCCCCATCGACATCTTAATAGTCAAAATATTTATCCATGGATCATACCCAATCCAACAGCTCTTCAACATCTAAATTGCCTTCATACATTGGGACCTCTATCTTGGCTCGAGCTCCCAATCTAACAACTGCTCTTAGCAAGTGCTCTTCAACAACATTCTCTCCTGCAGCTTATTCAAATTCTACTTCTTCGCTCTCTACATCGTTGATGTCTCCGGCATCAGGTGCTCTTCTTTGCATTGCCTCCATCATCTCTATCCTTGCACAAAGTTATCACATTTCCATTTCTACAGCCCGATTGGGTAAAGGTTGTTCCACTTGTCTCCTCGGTGGCATTGTGTCGACTGTCTCTCACACACACAATGTGGCTTTGAGTTATTTCACCTCCTTTATCTCCTTCACCTGAAATCTACAGACAAAAATTGCTCTGATACCACTTGATGCAGTGCCCCCACCTCAGCAGGGTCTCCTGACCTCCCGGTCTTTGGATCTTCTCAATATTCAAGCTGGAGCAGCTCTTCAATTCCCCGCTGGAATCCTCAATAAATTTCCACAGGTCCTTTTCATGAAACTTCATCATGCGAACAAGCACCAAGCACAAGCTTCTCTCATGTGACCACTGGTTGTGACCACGAGCCTAACCCAAAATGTGTTTTACGATTTTGCGTGTCAGGTCTTTGCATGTGAATCACTCTGATTCTCCCAACCTCTGAAACCTCGAAAAGAGTTTAGCGTGTACTAGCTCCTCCCTTATCTTCCTTCAATGTGACCTCCGGTCATGACCCGGGGTTCAACTCTCAAGCGCGCCAGGATTTCGCGTATTGAAAACCCCTGATATGATTATATCTACGGTCCATGATCTTCCTTCGATCAACGGCTACGATCAAGTCACGATTTCGTATTTCGCAACTTTGGAGGTTGGTTCACCTCTATTCTCCTGATCCCCCATTTTTGGATATTTGCGAGTGTTAGATCGACATCCCAGATTTTTCCTTCGATCAACGACTGTGATCAAGTCGAGATTTCGCATTTCGCGACTTTGGGAGTCTCCTTACTTTCGTTCTCCCGATATCCGAGATCAAGATGGTGCTAGATCGATGGTCCGGATATTCCTAGATCCAACGACCCAAACCAAGTCGAGATTTCACCTTTCGCTCCTTTACCTCTTATGGAGTACCTTCAACACTTAGCCAAATTCTAAATCTGTGCACTCCTTGCAACAGATTCCTATGCAAGACTTGGTTCTTGCGGATGACTGTGCATGCCTTGTAGCAGTTGATTTGCACTCCTTGAAAAGGGGAAGTTTCGTTCTATATCTTCTGAGCTTTAGAATCAGAAAAGATCTAATCATGCACTCCTTGCATTCTATGGGCACACCTTGCACTTACTCAACAAAAGAGAAACAATTGAAACTTATACTAACATTCACAGTTTCATCCATTCATAACGAAATTCCTTCATTTATGAAAACACAATAACAGATAATTACAAACAGTAACAATGCTATGCATTTGAGTCAATTTTCCTCTGCCATATTCATTTAAAAGTAAATGGCTACAACTAATATCAAAACCATAACTCAAAACTCAGAAAATTCCTACTAACTCGCAGCAGCCTCATTTGGGCATACAAAACCTCTATTTATCTCAGAGGGTCCTTAGGGTTTCCCCCCCGACTACTCGTCTACTCGAAACGAAAACCTAAATGCTACCTAAGTTCGGTTACATTCAAGGCTAGGAATGAAAACCCCAAATCGCTCGTGATCATCAGCTTCCAAGCATTTTATCTTCTTTCATTTTTCCAATCAGCTCCAAAAGATTCACAGTAACTCCCAACGTTTCAGATTTTGAAATTATTCCCAAGCGCTGAGTTGTCCTACCACATGTGCTCGCTGACGATGCTCTTGCATCAAATAGTCCATCAAACTCATGTCTGCATGGAACTCTGATTCTAGTGCCAAGTAGTCTCTCTTGTAATCCTTGAATGGATCTCATGGCACCACATGTCCCTGGCCCGACTTTCCTCCTTCCTTCCCTGGTTGTTCCAAAGGTTGTCCAAATGTCTGTCATGTATGTAATTGTGGATATAAAGGTTGGGGAATCCTCCAAGACGATGTGTAATCTCAGGCTAGTGAAGGGTTTGTATTAGCCCCTCCCTGAGATCCACTGGAGCCATTGGCCCCACCTCCCTAGTGTCCTCCTAAACCACTCGGCCATCTTGCGGCATTGGCACCTATAGTGCTCATGATATGTTGGAGCATCTATGCACTAAGGTTTATCTGATGTATGGTTGTCAACAAGTCTCTATGTCCCCTATCTAGGTCATTCAACATGGCATGCGTACTGTCAAAATGTATCTTGAGGCCTTTCCCCTTGCCCTCGGGTGTCTCATGTCTATCACTCATAGTCCCCTTTATCTTGACCTCTGTTTCTGAACTGATATTCTTTATGTCCTCTATCTCTGGCTCTGTATCTGACTGAGTGTGGAAGGGGGTGTAATCCCTTCGGTTTCTATCTCTCTTATCTCTGTTATGACCTCTGTGGTACTAAATGTACTCTGCCCCAATATGTCCTCAAACCTCTAGGTATTCTTCACCTGTTCCGAGAATCATGGGGTCATGAGAAGCACTTATTCATGGGATGGCAAGAAGAAGGCTCTGATACCACTGAACTATCCATGATCTAGTTGATCTGGATATCTACTGTTGAACTATGGTTTTTTTCCACTGAATCTGATACTTTGGGGGTTTCTGAATGTGTTTGAGTTACTGTGTGAACATGCTTGGTGATTTTCGCATGTGTGTTCCAGTTTATTATGTGTTTTAGCAGTATAAGACAATGCATGTGAAATAAGGACAACACAACTCATTGATATATATATATATATATATATATATATAATGCAGAAAAAGCAGGAAATACAATAATAATTGGAAACATATATAATAATCATCAGTTAGATCTCATGGATCATCACTGGAATAAAAATCAACTAATAAGAAATACCCATGATCAGAAGAATGGGTGTTGGTTTGCACATGCATGGATAGATCGACAAAAAGCAGACTGGTAGCTCACGATAATTGTTGTAGAATCCAGAAAACTCGTCCTGATGGCAATACCCATCGAAATAAGTTGGAAATTGTCTCAAAAGATAAGCCCTGGCCTCTAGACTGATCCTGATGACTGTCGGAATGAAGATCCGACCTCTGAAGCTCCAGATGTCACCCCTTGGGGGTTTGCGCACGTCCTTGGCTCAATGAGTGCGCCCTAGTGATTCCACTGGTGGAATCTAGCGATGTATAGCTCAAAACGATCATCCTATCTGCTCTAGAAGGGATTCCCCAGATCTGTGCTAGAATGTCCCCTAAAACCCCAGATGTGCTTCCTCATGAGTTGCGCCCTAAATGACTGTTTACTGCTTTCCGAGAGATTCCACCATTGGAAATTGATGACATGTGGCTCAATAGGTGCGCCCTGGCTAGCTCTCTAACGGGTCTGAAGGAATCATCCAAATATGAACTGTCTTAAGCGGCCACACAAACCCTCTCTCTAACACTTGTGCCCTCACTGGCTGAGTTGCACAATCCTTGAATTGGATACTGTAATGCACAGTGAAATACCTGGATAGTATCTCTGATAGGCTAGAGTGTGTCTCTCAACACTGAAACTGATCAATGGTGGTGGCTTCCTCCAGAAATCCACAAAACAACAAGGGGGTTGATTTCCTCCTCCGCTACAAATACCTCAACATCAAATCATAACATAATGAGAAATTAGGTCGAATTCCTCATTTTATACTCTTCCCAATCTAATTCACCATTTATATCACTTAAGTTAGGCGCTTTTCCTCCTAAGGTGAGTAATTAATTAATTAAGTCCCCCTTTAACACATTTTCGTTCTAATTCTTTGTTGACTTAGGCTTAAGTGACTTTTCCTATGCTTTTTGGCTTAATTCATCGTTTAGCCACCAAATCACCCTTATTTCTCCTCTTGTTCCATGTTTGTGCCTAACTATAATCTATGGGAACACATAGACTACTAAGTCACTCCTTGATGGCCTACTCTTGGGAACGAGACATCACAGGGGACACATGGAATCAAATTCTTTCTCCCCTCCTTTACTCATGAAAATCCTTCTTGCAAGTGAACCAACAATTTTCTTTGCAGTCCACTTCAACTTTTATCATTCTCAACCTTGAAAGTAGGTTTGATACTTGATCTAGTCTAAGTCCCACAAACGTGGCTCCTTGGCATATTCTTACATGCTTTAGACTAGCAATGATTTTTTTTTTAGAAAAGAGGTCTCAAGTAATTACCATTGAGTATCCAATTATTATTATTTTTTGAACACCTTTGTCTCTGACAATGTTAAGTCCTCAAAAGACCACTAACACTTCTACTTCATTACTATTGGTTATTCCCAATCCTTACACAATTTCCTATACTTTACTTTATGTCCATTGATGTCATAAACAACCCTACCCGTACACCTAATGCCCCTAGCATTAAATACTAAATTGATATAATTTAATATAAATGATGGTTTATTATACAAATCTACATCCTAAATCAATTTGTTAATCATCAGATATATGCTTAAATTTTTTTGAATTTTATTTATGTTTAATTGTTATTGAATTCTTTTATTTTAATAAGTGTGTTGATAAATATCATTGAAAAATGTATTTATTTGTATAATTTCATTTACCTAATGCCCCTAGCATTAAATACTAAATGGTATAATTTAATATAAATGATGGTTTGTTATACAACTCTACATCCTAAATCAATTTTTTAATCTTCAGATATATGCTTAAAATTTTTTGAATTTTATTTATGTTTAATTGTTATTGAATTCTTTTATTTTAATAAGTGTGTTGATAAATATCTTTGGAAGATGTATTTATTTGTATACTTTCATTTATTATGTGTTGATATATACTTTGTAATGTGTATGGCAATGCTTAGTGTTTGAGTTTTCTTTGTATGTTTGATAGTATATTGATATTT
This sequence comes from Picea mariana, assembly GCA_032191745.1. Lineage (NCBI taxonomy): Eukaryota > Viridiplantae > Streptophyta > Pinopsida > Pinales > Pinaceae > Picea > Picea mariana. The sequence continues at coordinate 57,106 of JASDQU010101107.1, forward strand.
ACTTTGTAATGTGTATGGAAATGCTTAGTGTTTGATTTATTTATTTTTGTGTTTGATAGTGTATTTAATTACTTTTATGTGAATATAATGGTGTATATTTATGTTTTTTTTAATAATAAGTGTGTTGATAAATATCATGAGAAGATGTATTTATTTGTATACTTTTATTTATTATGTGTTGATATCTACTTTGTAATGTGTATGACAATGCTTAGTGTTTGAGCTTTCTTCATATGTTTGATAGTAATGTGTATGGAAATGCTTAGTGATTGAGTTTTCTTTTTTCTTTGTATGTTTGATAGTGTATTTAATTGATTTTGTGTAAATATAATGGTGTATATTTATGTTTTTTTTTTTTTTTAATATTTGAATGTTATGTATATGTATTTGTTTTATTATATATAATTTTTATCCATGAAGTGTAGATTAATTGGTTTATGTGGGGTTTAGTCTCCATTAAGTCATAGGTTCAAATCTCATGGGAAGGGTCTGAGGGTGGGAGTCATTTATGGGGGAATTAAATCGTCACAATCCCGGTGTTGTATGATTAAATTGTATTGTCTTTTACATGTTAATGATATTTGGGTACTTTGTTTGTAATTGTGTATAACAATGTTTATTGTTTAAATTTTATTTATATGTTTATGTGTATTTACAAATAACTTGTGTGACATGTTGTATGTACTTTAAAATGTTTGTATATTTCATTTAACAATGTTTAGTGTTTAAGTTGTGTTTGTATATTTATATCTTTACATTAATTTTTATGTATAATAAACGAGATTTGGTGTATATTCATAATATACTTTTGTATAATATTTGCATTTAATTTATTCAATACAATAATTATTTTATCCATGTTATTTGTTATAATAATTAAAGTTTCAAATTAGTTGATAGGACATATCGAGGATATCATTAGTGACTATGCTTGTAGCAAGAATAGGATGTCAACTAGTGTCAAAGCAAGTGCAACTAAGGAGGGCTACATTATACAACCCTAGTTGGACAAAGATGTTTCAAATACTCTTTATATCCTTCTCTGCACACATAATATTATCACTTTGCAACTTGCAACAAGTTCGACATGGTCCTCTAATCACGAATAATTCAAATGGTGTCTCAAATCATGGTCACCTCTAGATCTTCGCTTATCATTTCTAGATCAGGCTATGGATGAATACAGGCAAGCCCTCAGTTGGTACAAACACTCACCATAATTTTTGGGTTGTAGAGATCTCACAATGCATTCTCCATGTTGTTTTAGTAAGCCTTGTAGCTGACCTATAGTTACAGATCTCTTCATTCTGGTCTAACTTTTGTCTTTCAACCTAATGTCATGCTTCTAACTAACTCTTAGCCCATTTTCTCTAGATGATTGTTAAGTCCCATATTGGGTTCCCCCCCTGCTTTTGTTTATTCAATCATGGGTGTGCTCACCCTCACACGTCATTGGAAGTTCATATCTCCATTCTCATATGAAAAGGACTTGATATTTACAGAGATAGAAGTAAAGAATATAAAGAAGGATAAGACCCCTTTCTGCTAAGAAAGGGTAAGGATATTTGCAAGTCTATGGGGCACCCTAGAAAACATAGTACCCCCCTTATGTTTGATAGAGACGACTCTAGTGAGAATGATTTAGAAAAGGGTGTCTTTGAGAGAGGCATCCCGACTTTATTTCAAGCCGACAACAAATAGAAGTGCTTTTCCTTCACACACTCTCATTCAGATATAACCTTTTCTAAGGTTGCAAGGACATATGAGGAATCCTAGTTAGTTATAAAATGAAAGCAAATTGATGACCCTTCCCTCTTTGAATTTCCTATGGAGGAAACCATGAATACTCGAGACAAATGCACCCTCTTCAAAAGTACTCTTGACATGATGTGGCACATAAGATCCTTTGTTGCTTCTAGCATGGATGCTTAAAAGTAGTTCACGGAGCTAAACAATAATTTGTTGTCATGTCTAGAAAGGACCCTCACTCCACTTTCTAAGGAACTACTTGGGAAAAACAAGGAGCTCACATAAGTTAAATCCACTCTGACTAAACTAGTGTGGGAGAAGAAAGGCTCAACCAATGTAGTCAAGGCCATAGTTGAAGACTCGTAAAGTAGTCAAATTTCTCCTTTCTTATGATAGATAGTTTTTATACTCTCTTTGTTAGCACAAACCTACAGATTCGACTTATTTCTAGTGTTTTTGCTTCTCTCATTATGTATATCTAATTATATATTTCTCTCTCTAGTAGTGCTAGGTTTGTATCTATGTTACAAATCTACATTCGTGTAGTCATACAAGTGGATGATTTTGAGAACTCTTGCATGGTCTATTTTCTTGGGAATTTGTATACGTTTTGTACTCTACCCTCTTCAATAGATAAAAATAATAAAAATTAAATAAAAACTTCTTATTAATTAATAAATAATAATATAACAATATAGAACATTATTCCTCCATTTCTCAAATGATGTTCTTTTAGTTTAATTCCATTGAATTTTATGATATCCTTTTCGCCTATGGAGGAGACCCCTTTAGATGAAGAAGCAATTGTACAACATCCCTTTGGTGAACAAGCAATGGAAGAAATAAACTAGCCCCCCACAGGACCTCAAGGAGCCATCTGAGAAGAAACAAAAGACACAATTTCATCTAAAATACATAGACTGTTATGTATTGTAAACTTCATTTCATATTTATTTGTGTATGAAGATAGATAGAATGTCCACTTAAAACATTAGACATTTCAATATTGAAAATACATGTTTATCTAAAAAAAACTTTAAAAACATCAAGCTTTCTTTTTTATGTAGACAATTTATTTATATCTATAATTAATTATAGAAGTTTTAAAGAGCAAACCAATAATAACATTACCTTCTTTGTAAGCTTTCTTTTCCCCGTATCATACATTTTGGATTCCTTGTACACTTTCTAATATTTTTTTGTAACTTTTTGTTGAATTGTTCACATGTAGCTTTTTATATATCAATATAAATGCTATGGTTCATGTTAAAAAAAATAACCATGTAAATTGTTTGAATTCCATTGACATAAAATGGTTATAAAATTATAATAAATGTATATGAAATATTTAAATATACTTTTAAAATATGTGTAAGATTTATTTAACAATCTTAGTATCTAAACTATATTTGTAATTATATTTGTATTTTTGTGTATTTATATTATTATTTTTTATAATAATAATAATAATCTATTTTTAAGGTCATTGCCAAGCCAACACATCAAATTGGTGTATGAGACTTCTTTGTTTGTGGGACAAGGGACCCCTCTCCGTTCAACGATTTGACTAGTAAAGTCTACGAAGGTATACATACCCTACCCCCTCTGAATTTGAACCTGTGACCTCTTAAAAAGAAACATATATTCTTAACCATTAGACCCACTCAGACTGTATTTATATTAATTATTGAGTGAATAAAATAAATATTTTAACTATGTTATTTTATATCAATTAAATACATTTTTTTAATAATTATTGAGTGAATTAGTGTGAATTTATTATAACATCACGTTGTACGTTTTTTAATTGTATATTTTGGTTAGTATTTTTTTATACTTTGTTTGCAATGATTCACAACGTATTTGGTTATTGTTTAAATTTTATTTATATTTTTGTGTACTTACAATGGTTTGTGTTTATACAAAGAGTGGTTTTAATGTATATTCATAATTTTAAATTATATATATATATATATATATATATTATACATAATTTTTTATATTGCTATTATAATAGTGTATAAAACGTGTGTTGTTACTTTCTGATTATCAAAACTAGATCAACAACAATACATTAAAGTTAAAGTGTCTGAATATTATAGAAATATTGTTTTTTGAACTTATAGGTCTCGACATAATTAAAATTAATGCTATCCTTTGTATTAAGAACAAAATTTATCTGTTGATTTTTTCTATGTTGACAAAGACGAGGTGGGATTAAAATCCCAAGACGTCCTAGACTAAACAACATAATAAGAAATCTAAAGAGTGTTAGAATTGAGTAGAGGGTTGGCCCTCATCCGGAGGCACCTAGGTGTGAGGCGAAGTGACACATGAGAGGTCCAGTCCCGCTATTTGTTTGGCCATGAGGTTCATTTTTCAATTGTGGAGCCGAAGTTGATCTTGAATTTCGTCTAGCTCGAGCATAATTTCATTCTTATCTTCCTTGTGATCAACTAAAATGTGTCCCAACAGGAGCTTCATGTGCCAATAAATGTCTACAGTCTTCTAGTACTGGGAGACACGAGACCTAGTGTTCCATGTGTTTGGGATCCATGAGTTGATTGAATAGAGGACCTCATCGTCTGAGACAAAATGTCATCAAACTCGAACATCGGCCTCTGCAAGATCTATCTTAGCTTGAATGTGGGGAGGAATGTGGGCGAGATATGAGTCAAATGACTCTTTTGTTGCAGTTGCAAGACAAGTTCCCTAGTATCTTGGAAGATTTCGAGAGGAGCCTCCACATGTGCGACTGCCATGGGACATTAGAGTTTAGATAAAAAGGAAGAGAGATAAGTAGAAGGGTAGAAGGTGAGCCAAGAATGAGGAAATGAAACAGAGACAAGGGACGAGCAGAAGGAAAGTAAGGCGATGGAACCGAATGAGATGGAGAGGAAAGATAGGGTTTTGAATCAGAGAAAGAGTTGGAGGCATCTCCATCATGAATACGAGGGAGACAAGTAAGTGGATTTAATGCAGAAGGAGCATCCATAATATAAAGTCGGACGAGAGGGAAATACCAGGTGAGGGTGAGGTACCATTGATGAATCATGAGTAGAGCATAAATAGGACAGTCACAAGGATCTGTGATCCAAATCTTACACGTCTTTGCATTATACTTAATCCCCATTAATTGAGATGGTGAAGGTATGAAGAGGGTATATTTCTGCATTTATGTCTTCAAAAAATTCTGCCATGCATTTTGACAGTACATAGACCATGTTGAATGACCTAGCTAGGGGACAAAGAGACATGTTGACATCCATACATAAGATGAACCTTAGTGCACATATGCTTCAACATAGCATGAGCACTATAGGTGCCAATTCCGTAATAGGGCCGAGTGGTTCAGAAGGACACCAGGGAGGTGGGGCCAGTGTCTCCAGTGGATCTCAGGGAGGGGCTAGTACAAACCCTTCACCAGCCCGAGCTTACACATCCTCAGGGAGGATTCCCCAAACTTTATATCCATAGTTCCAGACATGACATACATTGGGACAGCCTTTGGGACAACCTTTGGGACAGCCAGGGCAGGCATAAGGACAATCAGGTTAGGGACAGGTGGTGCCACAAGATCTGTTTGGGGAGTACAGGAGAGACTACTTGGCACTAAGACCGGTGTTCCATGCAGACATGAGTTTTATGGACTATTGTTCGATCATATATCGAAACAAACCCTGGGAGACACAGAGAGGAAATGAACAAACACACAACATGGATTTCATCAAGAAAGTGGAAAAGCTTAACATTCCTACTTTTGACGGATCATCTCATTTCTCAGCTCAGGCATGGGTTCATAAACTTGACACATACTTCAAGCTTAACCCGATGATAGAGTCAGAAGCTATTAGCTTCACCACATTGCACTTGGAGGGGGAGGCCCACGAGTGGTGGTACCATGGGTTGGTGACGTTGGGTCACAACCACATTACTTCATATTTGGAGTTCATTGAGAGGTTGATGGAGATATTTGATAGGAGAGAACCAGAGATCCACTTTAGGGACCTTACATAGTTGAGGTAGACCAAATCAGTTGAGGCCTTCATCTCAGATTTCTAGTGGAAGGCAGTGGCCGTATCCGATATATCACAACACAAATTGGTGATGTTGTTCACTGAGGATTTGACAGATCCATTGAGGGGTTGGGTTAAGGCTTTCAAGCCTCACACCTTACAGGAGTCCATGGTGCACACAAGAGACATGGGGGACTCAATGCAAAAACCCAAAACCTTTGTACCACAGAGAGAAAAGGATCAGATAAATCCTCAAAGGGAATGGAAGGGTAATCCCAAATTGGATGATGACATGAGACGTGAGTTGATGAGGAAGAATCTTTGCTTCTCCTACAGATACCCTTGGGTCCCAGGGCATAGATGCATGGGAAATGGACATATCCACTACATTAAAGCGGAATCAGGTAGTGAGGAGGAGGATGAGGATCTCGAGGCACAGACAAACAATGACTCAGAGGATGATACCACACATGAGCCATAGTGACAGCCGAAGAAACCTCAGATACTAGTCAAGGCACCACAACCCAAGGAGGAGACAAAACCTTATAGAGAGGTGAAAGGGGGAACCATAGAAACCCTTTCAAGAGTACCCAGGTACAACACTCTCAGGCTCAAGGGCCTTGTATAGGGGCAGTGAATGACCGCTCTAGTTGATGGTGGGGCCACCCACAATTTCATAGATGTGTCCTTAATATCTAGGAGGGTGTTACGCACTGAGGAGTTTGAGGGATTCCATGTAGAAGTGGTATATGGATACATGATGACATGTTTGGAAATGATCCCATACCTAGAGGTCAAACTAGGAAACTACACCATGACAAACACTTTCTATGTAGTTTACCTGTCAGATACTGATGCGGTATTGGGGGTACAATGGTTATATTCATTAGGTGAGATTGGGTTCAACTATCAGATGTTGACCATGAGCTTCAGAGATGTCATTGGATTGAGAGTGGTACTGAGAGGCATGTCTACAGGAACACCACGAGAAATATCGACAAAACGGATGGAGAGGATCTTTTGTCACAGTGATGTGGCCTATGCAGCAGAGTGTTTGAACACCACATGGAAGGATTCAGAGGGAAGAGAGAAGTACCATCCACAGATCAGAGAGCAGTACCATCCACAGATCATAGATCCAGCGAGGAGGAGGATGAGGATTTCAAGGCACAAACAAACAATGATTCAGAGGATGAGACCACACATGAGCCAAAGCGACAGCCGAAGAAACCTCAGATATTGGTCTGGGAACCACAACCCAAGGAGGAGATAAAACCTCGTAGAGAGGTGAAAGGGGTAACCATCAAAACCCTTTCAAGAGTACCCAAGAACAACACTCTCAGGCTCAAGGTCCTTGTACAGGGGCAATGAATGACCAATCTAGTTGATGGTGGGGCCACCCACAATTTCATAGATGCATCCTTAGTAGCCAAGAGGTAGTTACACACTGAGGAGTTTGAGGGATTCCACATAGCAGTGGCAGATGGATACAAGATGACATGTTTGGAAATGATCCTAGATCTAGAGGTCAAACTAGGAAACTACACCATGACAAACACTTTCTATGTAGTTGACCTGTCAGATACTGATAGTATTGGAGGTACACTGGTTATATTCATTGGGTGAGATTGGGTTCAACTATCAGACATTGACCATGAGCTTCAGAGATGTCAGTGGATTGAGAGTGGTACTGAGAGGCATGTCTACAAGAACACCACAAGCAGTATCGACAAAATGGATGGAGAGGATCTTCCATCATGGTGATGTGGCCTATGCAGCAGAGTGTTTGATCACCAAGTAGAAGGATTAAGAGGGAAGATAGCAGTACCATCCACAGATAAGAGAGATTCTAAGTTAGTATGAGTAAATGTTTGGGCCGATACCAGCAGGGATACCACCAGATAGAGGATTTGAACACACAATCAAGTTAGAGGCTAGGGCTACACCAGTGATCACCACGCCCTATAGGCATCCCAAGAGATTCAAGGACAAGATTGAGAAATCAATCAAATAATTAGTTGCGATGGGGCACATCAGGCCCATAACAAGTCCTTTTTCCTCTTCAGTCACTATGGTACTGAAGAAGGATGGCACATTGTGGATGTGAATTGATTACAGAGATCTCAACAAGAAAATGATCAAGAATAGGTTCCCCATTCTGTGCATAGATGAGTTGATGGAAGAGTTGCATGGGGCAGTTTTCTTCACCAAGATTGATCTACGATCTGAATATCATCAGATCGACATTAGGGAGAAAGATATAGAGAAGACAAAATTCAGATGCCATTTTGGACATTTTGAGTTCTTGGTCATGTTGTTTGGGTTGAACCACATCTTCAGGGGGCATTTGAGGAAATACCTTTCGGTGTTCTTCGATGATATATTGATCTACAACAGGATGTGGGATGATAATTTGACACATTTGGAGGAGGTCTTAGGCATTATGCAGGCATAGTCATTATATGCCAAGGAATCCAAATGTGAGTTTCACATGAGAGAACTATTGTACTTGGGGAATATCATCAATGAGAAGGGAGTATAGGTTCATCAGGATAAGATCAGGGCCATTCTGGATTGGCCAACACCTAAGAACTTCACATAGTTGAAGGGATTCTTTGGGTTATGCAGTTACTACAGGCGGTTTGTCAAGGGATTTTCATAGTTGGGAGCACCACTCTCAGACTTGACCAAGAAAGGTGCCTTTCATTAGATGGAGAAGTCACAATAGACATTTGATCAAATTAAGGAGGTTATGAGCACATGCCTTGTTCTAGCCCTTCTAGACTTCTCGCAGTCGTTTGTCTTAGAGTGTGACGCATCAGGGGTGGGGATTGGAGCAGTTTTGATGCAGAGAGGCCATCCCATTTTGTTCGAGAGAAGGAAGATCAATGAGTCAGAACAACTCTACTCTATTTACAACAAGAAAATTCTAGCAATCATGCATTCCTTAACCAAATTCAAGCAATATCTTGTGGGTAGCAGATTTGTAGTGAAGACTGATCACAACAGTCTCAAGTACTTCCTAGATTAGAAAGGCCTTAGTGAGAGACAACAAAAGTGGGTCTTGAAGATCCAATCCTTTGAATTTGACATTGAGTATTTCAAGGGAAAGAGGAACGCCATAGAATATGACTTGTCCAGGAGGCGACCAGGGTGTTCGATGATGGACATTTGCATAGATTGGAAAACACATTTGTTGGTGGAATACTCCAAAAAAAATTTTTCTTGTGAGGTGAAGGATGGACATGTGGTGGATGATAGGTACTGGGTTCTAGATTACACCATTTTCTACAAGTATCAGATCATTTGGTTCCAGAATCTACCTTGAAGGGGAAAATTTTGAAGATGTGTCATGATTCACCTACAACAGGACATCAGGGGTACTTCAAAACGTATATGTAGATCATGGAGAGATTCTCGTGGAAGGGTCTCAAGGATGATGTACTAAAACACATCCGGGAGTGCACAACTTGTCAGCAGAACAAGTCCAAGTAGACACACCTCGTGGGGTTACTTCAGCCTCTACCCATTCCAGAGCAGAAATGGGAGAGTATTTCTATGGATTTCATTACAGGCCTTCCTCAAGTGCAAGGCAGGGATTGTATATTTGTGGTGGTCGATAGATTGACCAAATTTGCACATTTATTTTCCATACCCACGGACTACAAAGCCATACAGGTAGCATATTTTTTTTTCAAAGAGGTATTCTGGTTGCATGGTTTACCCAGGAAAATAGTCAATTATAGAGATGGGTGCTTCATCAATGCATTTTGGTAGGATCCTTTTCGGTTTCCAGGCACAGAGATAGCTAAGAGTACCATATACCATCCACAGATAGATGGACAGACAAAGATCGTCAACAAATGGGTGGAGGGGTATCTGAGGAACTATGTGGGAGGAAAACAATGCACATGGGTGATGGTTACACATGGGTGAGTATTGCTACAACACGACTTACCATATGTCTATCAAGATGTCACCATTTAGGGCATTGTATGGATACAATTCACCCTCTTTTGTGGAGACTGTGTTTGGGGACAACAGGGTTTTAGGGGCCAAAGAATGGGTGGAGGAGAGTAAGAGGATTTTGCAGGCAGCAAGGGAGAACTTTCAAACAACTCAGAACCAAAATAAGATCTATGCATACATGAAGAGAGTAGATCGTAGTTTTTAGGTAGGGGATTTGGTTTTTCTGCGATTACAGACATACAAAAAATCCTTCTTGAAGAGGAGCGAAGCAGAGAAGCTGAAGACAAATTTTATGGGCCATACAGAGTCATTGGGAGAGTAGGTGAGATGGCATGTGATCTAGAGCTACTGGAGGGTAGCAAGATTCACAACGTATTTCACGTTTCTTTCCTTAAAAAGGTAGTGGGGCAACAGGTCATCATTTTATAGGAGTTGCCACCCTTGGATAAGGAGGGCCAGTTGAATCTAGTGTCAAAGGAGGTGCTTGAGAAAATAGATCATAGGTTGAGGAAAAGGGTCATTAGTGAGTGCTTGGTTATATGGAGAGGTATTCCTGTGGAGGATGCCACATGGGAGGGAGAGCATATTTTGTAGCACCGAAGATTGATGTTGCTTGAGGACAAGAAATCTCGGGAAGGGAAGATTCTGATGTCCCGTTCCCAAGAGTAGGCTAGCAGGGAGTGACTTAGTAGTCTATGTGTTCTCGTAGACTATAGTCAGGCACAAACATGGAAAAAGAGGAGAAATAAGGGTGATTTGGTGGCTAAATGATAAATTAAGCCAAAAAGCACAGGAAAAGTCACTTAAGCCTAAGTCAACAAAGAATTAGAATGAAAAGGTACTAAAGATGGACTTAATTAATTAATTACTCACCTTAGGAGGAAAAGCACCTAGCTTAAGTGATATCAATGGTGAATTAGATCTGAAAGAGTATAAAGGGAGGAATTCAATCTAATTCCTCATTATGTTATGATTTGATGTTGAGGTATTTGTAGAGGAGGAGGAAATCAACCCCCTTGTTGTTTTGTGGATTTCTAGAGGAAACCACCACCATTAATCAATTTCAGTGTTGAGAGACGCACCCTAGCCTATCGAAAATACCATCCAAGTATTTCACCCTACATTACAGTATCCAGTTCAAGGATTGCACAACTCATCTAGTGAGGGAGCAAGTGTTAGAGAGAGGGTTTGTGCGGCTGCTTGAGACAGTTCGGATTTGGACCATTCCTTCAGACCCATTAGAGAACTATCCAGGGTGCACCTATTGAGCCATTTGTCATCAGTTTTCGACGGTGAAATCTCCCAAAAAGMAGTAAACAATCATTTAGGGCATAGATCTTGAGGAAGCACATTTGGGGTTCTAGGGGACATTCCAGAGTATATCTGAGGAATCCCTTCTGACCCATTACAGAGGAGACTAGGATSATCATTTTGAGCTATACATCGCTAGATTCCTCCAGTGGAATAACTAGGGCACACTCATTGAGCCTAGGAGGTGCGCAATCCACTAGGGGATGACATCCGGAGCTTCAAAGGTCAGATMTTCAGTCTGACAATCATTAGGATCAATATAGATGCCAGGGCACATATTTTGAGACAATTTCCATCTCATTCTGATGGGTATCKCCGTTAGGGCGAGTTTTTCAGATTCTATAGTAGTTACCATGAGCTTCCATACTTGTTAGCAGAACAAGTCTGAGAAGACACACCCCATGGGGTTACATCAGCCTCTACCCATTCCAGAGCAGAAATGGGAGAGTATTTCTATGGATTTCATTACAGGCCTTCCTCGAGTGCAGGGCAGGGACTGTATATTTGTGGTGGTGGACAGGCTGACCAAATTTGCACATTTATTTTCCATACCCACGGACTACAAAACCATACAGGTAGCATATTTTTTTTTTTTCAGAGAGGTATTCTGGTTGCATGATTTACCTAGGAAAATAGTCAATTATAGAGATGGGTGGTTCATCAATGCATTTTGGTAGGATCTTTTTCGGTTTCCAGGCACAGAGCTAGCTACGAGTACCATCTACCACTCACGAACAGATGGACAGACGAAGATCGTCAACAAATGAGTGGAGGGATATCTGAGGAACTATGTGGGAGGAAAACAACTCACATGGGTGATGGTTACATATGGGTGAGTATTGTTACAACACGACTTACCATATGTCTATTAGGATGTCACCATTCAGGGCATTGTATGGATACGATGCACTCTCTTTTGTGGAGACTGTGTTTGGGGATAACAGGGTTTCAGGGGCCAAAGAATTGGTGGAGGAGAATCAAAGGATTCTACAGGCAACAAGGGAGAACTTGTAGACAACTCAGAACCAAAATAAGATCTATGTAGACATGAAGAGAGTATATCGCAGTTTCGAGGTAGGGGATTTGGTTTTTCTGAGATTAAAGACATACAGAAAATTCTTATTGAAGAGGAGCGGAGCAAAGAAGCTGAAGAAAAAGTTTTATGGGCCATACAAAGTCATTAGGAGAGTAGGTGAGATGGCATGTGATCTAGAGCTACTGGAGGGTAGCAAGATTCAGAATGTATTTCACATTTCTTTCCTTAAAAAGGTAGTGGGACAACAGGTCATTATTTCAGAGGAGTTGTCACCCTTGGATGAGGAGGGCCAGTTGAAGCTAGTGTCAGAGGAGTTGCTTAAGCAAAGAGAGCATAGGTTGAGGAGCAGGGTCATTAGTGAGTGCTTGGTTAGATGGAGAGGTCTTCTTGTGAGGATGCCACATGGGAGGGAGAGCATATTTTGCAACACCCAGGATTGTTGTTGCTTGAGGACAAGAAATATTGGGAAGGGAAGACTATGATGTCCCGTTCTCAAGAGTAGGTCAGCAAGGAGTGACTTAGTAATCTATGTGTTCCCGTAGACTATAGTCAGGCACAAACATGGAAAAAGAGGAGAAATAAGGGTGATTTGGTGGCTAAACGATGAATTAAGTCAAAAAGCATAGGAAAAGTCACTTAAGCCTAAGTCAACAAAGAATTAGAACGAAAAGGTGCTAAAGGTGGACTTAATTAATTAATTACTCACCTTAGGAGGAAAAGCGCCTAACTTAAGTGATATCAATGGTAAATTAGATTGGGAAGAGTATAAAGGGAGGGATTCAATCTAATTCCTCATTATGTTATGATTTGATGTTGAGCTATTTGCAAAGGAGGAGGAAATCGACCCCCTTGTTGTTTTGTGGATTTATAGAGGAAACCACCACCATTGATCGGTCTCAGTGTTGAGAGACACACCCTAGCCTATCGAAGATACCATCCAAGTATTTCACCATGCATTACAATATCCAGTTCAAGGATTGCACAACTCATCTAGTGAGGGCGCAAGTGTTAGAGAGAGGGTTTGTGCGACCACTTGAGACAATTCAGATTTGGACCACTTCTTTAGACCCATTAGAGAGTTAGCTAGGGTGCACCTATTGAGCCATATGTCATCAGTTTTCGATGGTGGAATATCAAAAAAAGCAGTAAAAAATCATTTAGGTCATAGATCTTGAGGAAGCACATTTGGGGTTCCAGGGGACATTCCAGAGCATATCTGAGGAATCCCTTCTTACCCATTACATAGGAGACTAGGATGAACATTTTGAGCTATACATCACTAGATTCCTCCAGTGGAATCACTAGGACACACTCATTGAGCCTAGGAGGTGCGCAATCCACCAGGGGATGACATCCAGAGCTTCAAAGGTCGGATCTTCAATCTGACAATCATTAGGATCAATATAGATGCCAAGGCACATCTTTTGAGACAATTTCCATCTCATTATGATGGGTATCGCCATCAGGGCGAGTTTTTTAGATTCTATAGCAGTTACTGTGAGCTGCCAGACTTGTCAGCAAAACAAGTTCGAGAAGACACACCCCGTGGGGTTACTTCAGCCTCTACCTATTCCAAAGAAGAAATGGGAGAGTATTTCTATGGATTTCATTATAGGCCTTCCTCAAGTGCAGGGTAGGGACTATATATTTGCGATGGTTGACAGGCTGACCAAATTTTCACATTTATTTTCCATACCCAGGGACTACAAAGCCTTACAGGTAGCATAGTTTTTTTTCCGAGAGGTATTCTGGTTGCATGGTTTACCCAGGAAAATAGTCAATTATAGAGATGGGTGCTTCATCAATGCATTTTGGTAGGATATTTTTCGGTTGCCATGAACAGAGCTAGCTACGAGTACCATCTACCACCCAAAGATAGATGGACAGACGAATATCGTCAACAAATGGGTGGAGGAGTATGTGAGGAACTATGTGGGAGGAAAACAATGCACATGGGTGATGGTTACACATGGGTGAGTATTGCTACAACACGACTTACCATATGTCTATCAGGATGTCACCATTCAGGGCATTGTATGGATACGATGCACCCTCTTTTGTGGAAACTGTGTTTGGGGACAATAGGGTTTCAGGGGCCAAAGAATGGGTGGAGGAGAGTCAGATGATTCTGCAGGGAGAAAGGGAGAACTTGCAGGCAACTCAGAACCAAAATAAGATCTATGCAGACATGAAGAGAGTAGATCGCAGTTTCGAGGTAGGGGATTTGGTTTTTCTGCGATTACAGACGTACAAACATCCTTCTTGAAGAGGAGCGGAGTAGAGAAGCTGAAGACAAAGTTTTATGGGCCATACAGAGTCATCAGGAGTGTAGGTGAGATGACATGTGATCTAGAGCTACTGGAGGGTAGCAAGATTCAGAATGTATTTCATGTTTCTTTCCTTAAAAAGGTAGTGGGACAACAAGTCATCATTTTAGAGGAATTGCCACCCTTGGATGAGGAGGGCCAGTTGAAGCTAGTGTCAGAGGAGGTGCTTCAGCAAAGAGAGCATAGGTTGAGGAGGAGGGTCATCAGTGAGTGCTTGGTTAGATGGAGAGGTCTTCCTGTGGAGGATGCCACATGGGAGGGAGAGCATATTTTGCAGCACCCAGGATTGATGTTGCTTGAGGACAAGAAATCTCGAGAAGGGAAGACTGTGATGTCCCATTCCCAAGAGCAGGCCAACAGGGAGTGACTTAGTAGTCTATGTGTTCCCATAGACTATAGTCAGGCACAAACATGGAAAAAGAGGAGAAATAAGGGTGATTTGGTGGCTAAATGATGAATTAAGCCAAAAAGCACAGGAAAAGTCACTTAATCCTAAGTCAACAAAGAATTAGAACGAAAAGGTGCTAAAGGTGGACTTAATTAATTAATTACTCACCTTAGGAGGAAAAGGGCCTAGCTTAAGTGATATCAATGGTGAATTAGATCGGGAAGAGTATAAAGGGAGGAATTCAATCTAATTCCTCATTATGTTATGATTTGATGTTGAGGTATTTGCAGAGGAGGAGGAAATCAACCCCCTTGTTGTTTTGTGGATTTCTAGAGGAAACCACCACCATTGATCGGTTTCAGTGTTGAGAGACAAACCTAAGCCTATTGAAGATACCATCAAAGTATTTCACCATGCATTACAACATCGAGTTCAAGGATTGCACAACTCATCTAGTGAGGGCGAAAGTGTTAGAGAGAGGGTTTGTGCGGCCACTTGAGACAGTTTGGTTTTGGACCATTCCTTCAGACCCATTAGAGAGCTAGCCAGGGTGCACCTATTGAGCCATCTGTCGTCAGTTTTTGATAGTGGAATCTCCCAAAAAGCAGTAAACAATCATTTAGGGCATAGATCTTGAGGAAGCACATTTGGGGTTCCAGGGGACATTCCAAAACATATCTGAGGAATCCCTTCTGGCCCATTACAGAGGAGACTAAGACGATCATTTTGAGCTATACATTGCTATATTCCTCCAGTGGAATCACTAAGGCATACTCATTGAGCCTAGGAGGTGCGCAATCCACCAGTGGATGACATCCAGAGCTTCAGAGGTCAGATCTTCGGTTTGACAATCATTAGGATCAATATAGATGCCAGGGAACATCTTTTGAGACAATTTCCATCTCATTCTGATGGGTATCGTCATCAGGGCGATTTTTTTGGATTCTATAACAGTTACCATGAGCTGCTAAACTGATTTTTGTTGATCTATCCATGCATGCGCAGAACAACACCCATTCTTCTGATCACAGGTATTTTTTATCAGTTGATTTGTATTCCAATGACGATCCATGAGATCTAACTAACGATTATTATATCTGCTCCCAGTTATTATTGTATTTCCTGCTTTTTCTGCATTATATATATATCAATGAGTTTTGTTGTCCTTATTTCACATGCATTGTCTTATACTGCTAAAACACATAATAAACTGGAACACACATGCGAAAATCACCAAGCATGTTCACGCAGTAACTCAAACGCATTCAGAAACTCCCATAGTACTAGATATAGTGGCAAAAAACCGTAGTTCAGTAGTAGATATCCATATCAGCTGGATCAGGGATATTTCAGCCCCTCTCATGACAAGTCAAGGTTTAAGTATGGGGCTCTTTCCTGTTACATCCGTTGAGGATTTGACCCTAAATCCAATCACTCTGTATGCATGTATACTCACACTTCTCTTTGAATAACCATACTTCAGTGCTATGGCTCTCACTATGGATCACACATGTGGGATTATTTGGTATATCTCTGATTTAATGTTGGTTCTATCTGACATTGAGATAATCTTGGTGAGTGGGATAAATTTTAGGGGTCAACCTAGGTGACATTATTTGCAATTGTCTTGGTTAGACACTTCAATTGATTACTATTTCTCTTAGGTTCCTAATTCCAATTGGTCTACCCATCTTAGATTGGGAAATTCCATGGAGCACTACCATCACTGTGATAAAGGTTGTGTCCTTTGTGAGCTTAAAGGATTAAGGAAGGGGCTTCATAAGTTTTTAGAGAGATTTTTTAGAGACTTAGGGAAATGTGATATTTCAACAATACAATGAGAAAGGTGGAAAGATGGGTTGTAGAGCATATAGAGAATAGTCAAGTCCAAGATTAATTTGTGCTAATAACATGGAATCATTTTCTCAATTTGAGGTTCTAGGAAGAAGAATCTCATTTTTCCATTACTATATTTAGAGTGAAGCATTTGGAAATAGCCTCCACCTTGGTGTCTCTACGACAAGCCTTAGTTAGGTACATATCGACCCACTTGAACCTCCCTTTGGAGGCCATACTCTCTCCCCCTCTTGACCTAAGTGACAACTCATGTAACTCAACCTCCCATGGATTACCTAGAATTTCAGAGGAGTTATTTAATATCCAACTTATCAATATCTCAGAGCTGACAACCGTTGTTGTTGTGGATTCTAGTGTAATTGTCAATATTGGTTCTAGCCTAATAACCATAGAGAATGAAAACCTAAAAATCCAAATAAACTCAACTACTTAATTATAAAATTGATATTAATCTTTTAATTATTAATTTCTTAGTATGTTTTGTTGATTAATATAATTACTAAGTCATTTTATTAAGTAGCATACCTTATATATTGTCTAATAGGAAGAACTAGATATCCCTTCATAATATTTTTATTAATTTTTTATGTTTTTTACTTATATTTGTATTTCAAGCTTTGGTATCCCATAAATAACTATTTTATGTGTTTCTATGCTATACACTTTAACAACAATTTTTTAAATATATAGTCTAATCATTTTTTACATGTGGTTCACGACACCTTACATCGGTGTTCGCTACGTCCATGAAAAACCCCTTCGAAATCCGCAAGAAAACATAGGGAAGTCGAGTGTTTTCAAAATATTGGGGGCTCAACAACAAGAGCATCTTATAAACCCATTTAAGGACACACCATGTCACTTATAAGGAATTAAACGTGGATGGGGAGGGTAACAATCATTTCTCATGACCACCCAAACTACATCCAATAAACATATATATTCTAATCATATTTAATACTTTTGATTAAAAATTATTACTTTATTTATTTTTTAACATATATTAAAAAAGTGAAATAAAAAATAAAAAAATATTAAAAAAGTGAAATAAAAAATAAAAAGTGGAAAGAGAGAGGGGCACAAACAAATGGCCATGGTGCATCCTTACGGGTATCAAGAAGGGGCATTTAGGTCCTTCAAACGAAATATGATTTTGTTTATTAAAATATGTTTATGGAGTAATTACACAACAAAGAGACCATAGATAAATTTTAATTTATTTTGAGAATAAAATAATGTAAATGGATAAAGGATCTCATGTCTTTGAGAACACGTCGATGTTTCTTGTGTCATGGCAATGCATGCGTATGTTTCTTTTCTTTTGCAAAAATAATGTTTATTAAAATTTAGTCATATTAAGAGGAAAATAATGTGTATTAAAATTGAGTCATATTAAGAGGAAAATAATGTGTATTAAAATTGAGTCACCATCCATCATATTAAGAGGAAAATGCAAAACTAAATTGAACATTTAAGTTTGACTCACCTAATTTGATAATTGGAAGATTTTAATACCCAAACTTAAGAGAGAATTTACTCCATTATAAGAGTTAGTTTTGGAGCTTGTATATGAACTAAAACAAATAAAACCATATCATTTGTTATACTTTACATTGGTCACAAACCATAAGAAAACAAGAAATGTGGTTTAGGGGATAATAACAAATTAAAAATTGTGACCTTTAAATTATCGATGAGGATAAATCTTGTCCCCAACAAGTATTGATTAGGTTCGTCACCTAGCGTGTGTAATGTTGGAATACTAAGAGGGGGGTGAATCAGTAATAGAAAAATTTAATCATTTTTCACCAAAAATGCAAGTGTTGTATCAATGAAGCATTATCATCCAATAGTTATAGAGTAAATAAACAATGAACAAATGAGCATTCACACACATACACAGCACACCAGTGTTTTTACGTGGAAACCCAAAGAAGGAGAAAACAACAAAATGATTTTTCTTATATATCTTAAAGAATTACATTAATTGGAATCACCGATTTTCTTTGTTTTCCAGCTGCAACTAGAAGGAGGCTCCAACCCCCTAGTTTTTCAGACTACTACCTGAGGGAAGCTCCAACTCCCCAATTCTATGGCTACAACCAGAAGGAGGCTACAACCCCCTATGTTCTCCGGCTACAACCAGAACGTGACTACAACCACCTGTCCTTGCCCCGTCCAACCCCCCTAAAATATAAATGTCAAATGTAGACAACGTGTCACTAACAATGAATCAACCACTACCACTGTCAATATGTCACTATCAACCTGTACCAATAACCTGTAACAACCTATACCAATCAACCTGCACCAAACAACTTGTACCAATAACCTGAACCAACATGTACCATGCATCAACTGCACATCAACTATGACTCATCAAGATGTACCAACATCATCAACTATACACCTCATGTATGTGTCAACTCATCAACTACTTATCTCAACCATGTACCCAACATGTACCTCGACCATATACCAAAGACATACACCAATATAACCATAAAAAATTCATCACTCTATCCATAAAGCAAATACCATAAACCCTTATATCAAACTATGTGCCACAACCTCACTGTTATGTAGCCTCAAGCTAAACCAACAACTTCAGCAACACATCACAACTGAAAGACCAATACCCATATGCCAAATACCAACAACAAAATACCAACTGTATTCCTCAACAAATCTGATATATGTAGCAATACTGAACATTCAATACCATCTCAAGAGATAAATCCTAGCTCACAAAACATACCTCAAACAAGATGTGCCATATCTCTCATAAATAGACCCCAACCATGTTGTTGTCGCGATTTTTCCGTTGCACTTTTTCTTCCACGATTTTTCTGCCTCACTTTTTTCTGCCGTGATTTTTCTGTCACACTTTTTCTGCCGTGATTTTTTTGTCGCACTTTTTCTGCTGCAATTTTTCTCTATCAATAATACTTGCCCAAATAACCTTTCACAAAAATAGATATTCAATGATATTCAAGTGTGATTAAAATGAGAGAGCCTTGCTTCTTATTTATACTTTCATGTAGCATACCACTTTCCTTATTTTAGGGAGTTGTTCATTAACTTTATTTATTTAAACAATTTCTTTTGCAAACACTTTGACTTTTTGGGGCTTCTAGATGACTCATGAGGGTCCTCCAACTTCACATGGCCATAAATATCTAACCGTGAGGAGTTATGTGACGTTCCACATACCACCGGAAATGGCATGACAAACACTATCCATCTAGGATAGTTTCACTGGAAAAATTCACTGACCTTCATCTCATTATTCCACAATTAAGCATGGGTTCTTTAACCATACTTCTAGAATAACTCTGTCCACAAAGCATCTTCTCGTGAGGGCTTTCACCATAAGGGGACCACTTTGGAGTTCATCCATTTGTACTTTTTATCAACCATGACAAGACAATAATGAGTTATCTTTATCTCAAACAAACTTGGGTTCATTACCCAAACCTTTGTGCTACCATAATTTTCTACCAGACTTTCTTCAAGGGTTGATATCAATGACAACCAACCTTAATCAACAATCTCCCCCTTTGGCATTGATGGAAACACTTTTATGCAACACCGAAATCATGTCATGTAATACTGAAGTCATATCACTCATTCTCTCCCTGGAACCATGCCTCTATCCTCTACATATTTCTGACATTTTCTCCCTCTGGAATCATGCCTCTATCCTCTGCATCTAATAAATCTCTCCCCCTTTGTCATCAATGGAAAATGTATCTTTCCATCTGGGGCTACTCCCCCTAACTGAATTGTCCTCTTTATGGTGCTTCCTTATGTACATATAAGACATATAAGATAAGCATTCAAAATCATTCATTTTGGAGTAGAAATAACTCCGAGTCTCTGGCAAAGATACTCAAAGGCCTCCCATGGAAGTGGTTTTGTAAATATGTTTCC
Organism: Picea mariana; assembly: GCA_032191745.1. NCBI lineage: Eukaryota > Viridiplantae > Streptophyta > Pinopsida > Pinales > Pinaceae > Picea > Picea mariana. The sequence continues at coordinate 77,692 of JASDQU010101107.1, forward strand.
ACTTGTTCTTTTGTGCCAACATACTCAACTCTGATGTTCTTTTCTGTAACTTGTTCCCGTAGAAATTGATACTTGATTGGAATGTGCTTTGTCTTGGAGTGCATCACCGGGTTCTTTGAGATACTAATAACACTTGTATTATCACAATATATTGGAATGGGCTCATCATATTCAACATGTATATCTGTCAGAGTTTTTTTCATCCAAAGAACATGTGTACAACATGATGTTGTTGCAATATACTCTGCCTCAGTTGTAGATAAATATATTGATGATTGTTTCTTGCTTATCCATGATACTAAATAATCACCCAAGTAGAACGATGTTCCATTGGTGCTTCATCAGTCATCAATACAACCTTCACAATCTGCATCTATGTAGGCAATAAGTGATATATCATTTCCTTTTGGATACCATAATCCAAACTCTTATGTTTCTTTGAGATATTTGAAAATCCTCTTCAATGCTAATACATGTGATTCATTTGGTGTTGCTTGAAATCGTTCCACCTATCCAACCGTCTGCACTACATCTGGTCTGGATGTTGTCACATATAGTAGGCTACCAATCATTGACTTGTATTGCCTCTGATTTGTAGACTTTGAATCATCATCTTTGCTCAACTTGCAACTGGTTTGCATGGAAGTGATAACTAGTTTGCAATCTTCCATTCCTAACCTCTTTATCATTTCTTTGATATACTTGGTTTGAAAAATAAAAATCTCTTGGTTGCTTTGATATATCTGAAGTCCTAGAAAGAAGGATAGTTCTCCAAGTAATGACATTTCAAATTCATTCTGCATATCCTTTGCAAATTTATGGCTTAACATGTCATCATCACTACCAAAAATAATATCATCAACATAAACTTCAATTAATAAAATACTATCTTGACTTACCTTGATGTAGATGTTGATGTATGCACTTTCTTTTCTGAACCATGTTTTTTGTAGATATTTATCCAGTCTAGAGTACCATGCTCTAGGAGTCTGTTTTAGACTATACAATGCCTTATTTAATTTACACACAAAATCTACATTCTCTGACAACTGGAATATTTTTGGTTGTTCAATGTAGACTTCTTCTTCAAATTCCCCATTCAGAAAAGTTGATTTTACGTCCATCTGATACACTTTAATATTTTTGTAGCATGCATAAGCTAAAAGCAATCGAATTGCTTCCATTCTAGAAACTTGGGCAAATGTCTCTTCAAAGTCGATTCATTCAACCTGTGCACATCCTTTACATACCAATCTAGCTTTGTTCCTTGTAACCTGTCCATTTTCATTCAATTTATTCATGTATACCCACTTTGTGTCGATCACATTCTTATCCTTTGGTCTTGAAACCAATTCCCAAGTGTCATTTTTTTTCTATTTGATCCAATTTTTCATCCATGGCCTTATTCCAAAATTCATCCTTATTGGCCTCTTTAAAATAGGTTGGTTCAATCATAGATGAGAGTGCTAGGTGTGTTTGTTCTGGTGAACACATTCTTCTTCTAGTCTCAACTCCTGCATCTTTGTTTCCAATAATATGATTTGAAGTATGATTCTTCTATACTCATCTGCTAGGTGTCTTTGGAGACACTTGTTGAACTTACTCTTCTGCTTCTGTCAGATCCTCTTCATCTTCCCATTCTTTTTCATCTTTTATTTCTTCTTCATAAAGTTGTTCCATTGATTCATTTTCTTCTTCTTTTAATTCTTGTCTACATGTTTCATCAATTGTTATGTTGATGATTTCCAAAACTTTGTTCAATCTCATGTTGTAACACTTGTATGCTTTCCTTGTACTTGAGTAACCAACAAGTACTCATTTTTCCACATGAGTGTCAAACTTTCCCATTCTGCCATCTTCTCTTTTGATGTAGCATTTGCTTCCAAAAACTCTGAAGTGTTTCACATTTGTTACTCTTCCTTTCCATAGCTCATAGGGAGTTTTGTCAGTGTTGTTTCTGAACATTATTATGTTTTGAATGTGAATTGTTGTATGCACTGCCTATGTCCAAAAAATATCTGTCAATTTGGAATCCATTAACATTGTTCAATCCATTTCTTGTATTGTCTTGTTCTTTCTTTAAAAAAATCTATTCCGTTGAGGTGTCCTAGCAACAGAGAATTGTTTTTTTATTCCATGACTGTTGCAGTAGTCCACAAATTCATTTGAAGTGAACTCTCCTCCATTATCATATCTCAAGAATTTGATTTTTGAATCCATTTCATTTTCAACCATTTCCTTGTACATCTTGAATTTTTCAAAAACTTCTGACTTATTTTTGAGAAAACAAACTGCAGTCATTCTTGTATAATCATGAACTAATAACATAAAGTATTTCTCACCTTTTAAACCCTTTTTTGTAGTTGGTCCAACTAGATCAGTATGCACAATTTCTAGTGGTCCTGTCATTGAATATTCTTTTGATTTGAACATGGTCTTTGTTTGCTTTCCTTGTTGACAATGTTTGCATAAAGTGTTGGTTGGTTTTGTGATCTGGGGCATTTCTCTGACTACTTCTCTTTTGTTGACTTTGACAAGGTTATCAAAATGTATGTGACCCATTATTTTGTGCCATATCCAACTTTCATCTTCCTTTCCTAAACAACAATTTCCATTTTCAATTTCACTTAACACATATATGTTGATTGCAGTTCTCACAGTTGTAGAAATTAATTTTCCTGAACCTTATTATCTCACACTTTTGTGAATCGAAAGTAACTTCATGACCTTGGTCACACATTTGACTCACACTTAGAAGATTATGTTTCATATATTCTACTAGTAGAACATTTTTTGCCTTGGTATTCTTGTTCCCAATTCTGACTGTGTCTTTTCCAATGATTTTAACTGAATCATCATTTCCGAAGGAGAATGATCCATCTCTTTCCGTTACTAATGTAAGAAATATGTCTCTATCACCTATCATGTGTTTTTAACAGCCATTGTCAACATACCAACCATGTTTATTGTACTTAGCTTGTAGAGCGAGTGTGCATTCTTCATTGTTATACTGATTCTACTTTCTTATCCATGTCTTTTTCTGAGGTTCCTGTCTGTGATTGTTGTTATTTTGTTGTGGTTCTCTAGGAGGGACTGTCATTCTGGAATCTTTGGCCATGTGTCCAAAGTTGTTACATTTGTAACATTCCACTTTAGTGCTCAAATATTCAAACCTATTATAAATTCTTCTTTGTGTTTCACTAGGCCTTCTTAGATAACCCTTTTGTGTATGACTTTCAAAGTTGTTTATGTTCTTGTTGTTAGCTCTGCAATTCATAGCTTTATGTCCAAAATTATTACATGCATAACATAAACCAAAAAAGATAGTTTGATACTTGGGAGTTGAAGATCTTATGAAATGAGGTACTCTAATGAATTCTTCTTCTTCCTGAGGCCTATCTGTCAGTTGTTGATTCTAAAATTTGAATCTTCTCGGTGGAGGAGTGTCCTTGTAATCTTCCTTGTAGATATTTCTATCCCCTTTGATTGTTTCTGCATAGATTTTTGGATATGTTTCTTGCTCTGTTGTTTTGGAGCTTGATCCTTTTTCTGTTTGATAGTATCCAAGTCCGGACTTGTCATGATGAAGTTTTTTAATGCTGATAATGTCACCCAAAACTTTTGAGTTGTTCTGCATATTTTTCTTTTGAAGATCCTTTCTTAATATGACAATCTTTGCTTCCAAATTTCCAATGATCCTGTCTTTTTCTTCTAGTTGTTCTTTGAGTGCTTATTCAATTCTTTTATCTTCTTCTATTTGAACCTTTAAATTTGTGATCATTTGTTCTAGTTCTTGAGTGTCTTCTTTCTTGTCCAGTTCCACTTGTAGTTTCTTGTTTTTCTTCTTTTCTCTTATGATAACTTCTATGGCACACATCAATTCTTCTCGGTAGTCAACTTTTGTCTCTTCATATTCTTCTTTGGCCTCTTCATATTCTTCTTCGGAGTCTTCTTTATTGTAGTCTTCTACTGCCATGAATATAACTCTTTATGTCTCACTGTCACTGGCTTCATCTTCATCTGATGATGAGATGTCTTCTTTGGTGCATAAGCTTTTCTTGAAATCTTTCTTTGTGGTTCTTTTACCTTTATATGTTTGTTTGATATTTGAGTAACCTTCATCATTTCTCTTTTTCTTATGAGGACATTTGTTAGGAAAATGACCAATACCATCACAATTAAAACAAATCAAAGGAAGCTTACCTCTATACCTGACGTTGGTTCCCTTGTTCAATCTTTTGAAAAAGTTAGCCACTTCTTCATCATCTTCCGAGACGTCATTGTTGTTGCTATGTTCTTTTTCTTTTTTCTTTCCATTTTGCTTTGACTTTTTGGATGCTTTGAAGGTTGTTTCTTTATATCTGGATTTTCATGTTCAGTTCTCATTTCATATGTTGTGAAGATTCCATGTAATTCGTCCATGCTTATTGAGTTCAGATCTGCTCTTTATTCTAGTGCTGATAACTTAGGGTCAAATCTCATAGGAATAGATCTTAGTACCTTTTAAAAAATTACATATTCTTTGATTTATTCTCCCAATCCCATGATTACATTTACTGTTTCATCGACTCGTAAAAAGTAAGCTGCAATATTCTCACCTTCCTTCATATTTAGCTGTTCGAACTGACCTTTGTAAGTTTGAAGCTTTGCTGCTTTGAGTTTTGAATCTCCTTCATAAATATTTTGAAGTTTGTCCCAAATCTCTTTAGCTTATTTACAATGTGCAAATTTTGTGAATACCTATTCTCCAATACCATTCAAAAGTTCATTAGTGGCTTTGGAGTTATTCTGACCGAGTTTTATTACTTTGTAATTTGTCAGCAGAACTGTTGGTCCTATGTATCCATCTACAATTGTTTGCCAAATTTCAAATCTGTGTGCCTGTATATATGTTTTCATCCTTATGCTCCAAAATGCATACTTGTGTCCATCAAATTGTGGTATTCCATTTTTATACATGTTGTTGCTCTCCATGATCTACCTTTCAGTGGTTAAACTGATTTCTGAAGGGACTTTCTCTGATACCAATTGTTGCATTACTAAGAGGGGGTGTGAATCAGTAATAGAGAAATTTAATCATTTTTCACCAAAAATGCAAGTGTTATATCAATGTAGCATTATCATCCAATAGTTACAGAGTAAATAAACAATGAACAAATGAGCAATCGTGGAAACCCAAAGTGGGAGAAAACCACATAATGTTTTTTCTTATATGTCTTGAAGAATTACATTCATTGGAAGCACCAACTTCCTTTGTTTTCCAGCTACAACTGGAAGGAGGCCCCAACCCCCTAGTTTTTCAGGCTACTACCTGAGGGAAGATCCAACTCCCCAATTCTATGGCTACAACCAGAAGGAGGCTACAACCCCCTATGTTCTCCGGCTACAACCATTTGTCATTGCCCCATCCAACCACCCTGAAATATAAATTCCAAATGTAGACAACCTGTCACTAACAATGAATCAACAACTACCACTGTCAACCTGTCACTGTCAACCTGTACCAATAACCTGTAACAACCTGTATCAATTAACCTGCACCAAACAACTTGTACCAATAACCTGAACCAACATGCACCATGCATCAACCATGCATCAATTGCACATCAACTATGACACATCAATATGTACCAACATCATCAACTATACACCTCATGTATGTGTCAACTCATCAACTACTTGTCTCAACCATGTACCCAACATGTACCTCAACCATATAGCAAAGACATACACTAATATAACCATAAAAAATTCATCACTCTATCCATAAACCAAATACCATAAACCCTTACATCAAACCATGTGCCACAACCTCACTGTTATGTAGCCTCAATCTAAACCAACAATTTCAGCAACACATCACAACTGAAAGACCAATACCCATATGCCAAATACCAACAACAAAATACCAACTGTATCCCTCAACAAATCTAATATATGCAGCAATACTGAACATCCAATACCATCTCAAGAGATAAACCCTAGCTCTCAAAACATACCTCAAACAAGATGTTCCATATCTCTCATAAATAGACCACAACCATGTTGTTGCCACGATTTTTCTGTCGCACTTTTTCTACCACGATTTTTCTGCCTCACTTTTTCTTCTGCACTTTTTTTGCCACAATTTTGCTACCGCAATTTTTCTGCTGCATTTTTTTTGCCGCGATTTTTCTACCACATTTTTCCTGCTGCACTTTTTTTACTACAATATTTCTCTATCAATAATACCTTCCCAAATAACCTTTCACAAAAATAGATATTCAATGATATTCAAGTGAGATTAAAATGAGAGAGCCTGGCCTCTTATTTATACTTTCATGTAGCATCCCACTTTCTTTATTTTAGGGAGTTCTCCATTAACTTTATTATTTAAACACTTTCTTTTGCAAACACTTTGACTTTTTGGGGCTTCTAGATGACTCATGAGGGTCCTCCAACTTCACATGGCCATAACTCTCTAACCGTGAGGAGTTATGTGACGTTCCACATACCATCAGAAATGTCATGACAATCACTATCCATCTAGGATAGTTTCATTGACAAATTCACTGACCTTCATATCATTATTCCATAAGTAATCACGATTTCTCTAATGATACTTCTAAGATAAATCAATCTGCAAAGCGTCTTCCCATGAGG
>JASDQU010101107.1:116025-134909 GCA_032191745.1 Picea mariana
ACCTCACTGTTATGTAGCCTCAATCTAAACCAACAATTTCAGCAACACATCACAACTGAAAGACCAATACCCATATGCCAAATACCAACAACAAAATACCAACTGTATCCCTCAACAAATCTAATATATGCAGCAATACTGAACATCCAATACCATCTCAAGAGATAAACCCTAGCTCTCAAAACATACCTCAAACAAGATGTTCCATATCTCTCATAAATAGACCACAACCATGTTGTTGCCACGATTTTTCTGTCGCACTTTTTCTACCACGATTTTTCTGCCTCACTTTTTCTTCTGCACTTTTTTTGCCACAATTTTGCTACCGCAATTTTTCTGCTGCATTTTTTTTGCCGCGATTTTTCTACCACATTTTTCCTGCTGCACTTTTTTTACTACAATATTTCTCTATCAATAATACCTTCCCAAATAACCTTTCACAAAAATAGATATTCAATGATATTCAAGTGAGATTAAAATGAGAGAGCCTGGCCTCTTATTTATACTTTCATGTAGCATCCCACTTTCTTTATTTTAGGGAGTTCTCCATTAACTTTATTATTTAAACACTTTCTTTTGCAAACACTTTGACTTTTTGGGGCTTCTAGATGACTCATGAGGGTCCTCCAACTTCACATGGCCATAACTCTCTAACCGTGAGGAGTTATGTGACGTTCCACATACCATCAGAAATGTCATGACAATCACTATCCATCTAGGATAGTTTCATTGACAAATTCACTGACCTTCATATCATTATTCCATAAGTAATCACGATTTCTCTAATGATACTTCTAAGATAAATCAATCTGCAAAGCGTCTTCCCATGAGGTCTTTCACCATAGGGGGACCACTTTGGAGTTCATCCATTTGTACTTCTTATCAACCATGACAAGACAATAATGAGTCATCTTTACATCAAACAAACTTGGGTCTGTTACCCAAACCTTTGTGCTACCATAATTTTCTATCAGAATTTCTTCAAGGGTTGACATCAATGACAACCAACCTTAATCAACATGTAGTCATGGCACCTATATGGCATCGTGTTAGGGAAAACTATGCTAGAGAGGGTTTCCCGGAATATTAAAATTGTCAGTAGGAAAATCGTCAATGGGTGGTAGGTTGAATAGGTACAATGGATGGAATGACTGAGTAATGGTGTTTTCATCTCCATGGTGATCTCCTTCAGTGGATTATTAGTGTTGAATATCCTTCACCAGCTCCTTGGTAATATGGAAATTGAAATTGAGCATTGGTGTAGTAACCGAAGAAGTGTGTGGTTTCTCTTTTTGTATCCAATGATTTTCATTTTAGCTTTTCTCATCTCTATAAAGTTGAAAATGAAGTCCTATTAGTCAGAGAGATAGGAACAAGAAATTATATCATGGACGATGTGAAGCATTGGCACTGCAGCCAAGGCTATTATGAAGAAGAGCATGTAGACCATGAACCTATTGCCTATGAAACAATAGATGGGCTCCAACTTCATCAATTTCATAGCTATGGGTCTTTTGAGCAAACAAAAATGTTTAGTTAACAACAAAGAAAAATCCATAATACTCACAGAAGAAATATTATGGATCGAAATTAGGAAACTCTAAGCTAATGTTGGCATTGGAACTTCGATCACCACTTATACCCCTTAAAATTATAGAAGGTATAGACTTTTGGAGACAAAGAAATTAATAAAATATTTTGATATATTTTCGATTAGACAAAAGTTGCAGGCATTTTACATATACTAAGATTGAGCAAAGGAAAGAAAATGAGGAGATTTACCAATGAGGGGAGTGGAACAATGATTTATAGGGTGCAAAATCTTGTAGCGACATTCCTTTCATGCTCTTCATTAATATGATTTAAACTATGATTTACAAGGGAACAAGATAAAACACAGAAATATGACAGAAATGCAGAGATACATTAATACTCGATTTCTATTAATGAACTAAATATGCAGGAACTGTAAAAAAGCAGAATGAAATCAACTTGCTAGAATGGTGGTAGTTTATCTCTGAGAAGATATGTGACGACTAAGTGCATTCTTAAGAATATGATTACAATGAGGTAAAAAAGGCCTTTTAACATTAATCATCAATGAGAGAACCCTAAACATCCAAAACCCTAAGCCCAAAAGATAAAATACCAAAAAATTTGCGGGCCCCGTTGTGGTTACTTGATATGTCAACTTCCTAGGGACGTTACTTTTGCATACAGTCTATGTTTGGGCCACTCAGTATCCCATCGAAAAAGTCTAACCGAGGAGTACACACTTTGAATGGCCCATCAAATACCTTTGACTGTATATTGGGTGCTTTTGGGCCAAAAAAATGTAATTTAGAGCCTCAAAAAGGCCCCGAAAGTTCAGAAACCAAAAAAACCGTAGAAAAATTACCATGATGGAAACTATGTTTTGAGCCAATGGAATAGGTGGGTGGCCACCAATGTACACTTGGATCGTTCCTCCCCCCCTTAGGAAGCAATGGTCTCCATTTTTTTGAGTGCCCCGATCAAATGGGGAAACTTCTGTTGAATTTGACACTTGGTAAGTCACTTGCCTTGGTGCAACAACTGCCTTGCTTTCAAAACTCAATAGAGTTGGATATTCTATTGGAAAGTGCCCTTAACCTATGTGTCCATGATCTAATAAATGGTTGCATTTTCCATGCAATCAAGGTTGAGCTATGTAGGTGTCATTTTCTCTACCACTTCTGATGCGTCCAATAGTGGTGGAAAATATGTTCGAAGGAGGTCCACATTGAATATTGTGTGCAAGCCAAGGAAGGGGAGAATACTTAACTCAAAAAAATTGTCACCCACAACCTTGGTGATTGTGTAAGGGCCATAGTGAGTGATCCGTCAGATCTCAACTTATGTGCATTAAAATTTTTAGAGAATGTGTTCATTAGTTTGCTTAATTCATAAAATAGCATTAACAATATCAATTGAATGCTTATAAACTGAAATGACAACAAACTGAAATAGAAAGAGAAATAGAACAAAAGTTGATAACAGAGTTCACCCCCTTCACTGGGCTACGTCTCCGGGTCCCTCTCTAATGGGTACCGATCCAATTAATAGCTTCAAAATGGTACATATGGTTCTAGAATCTCTACAAATCAACTTCAGCAGATGTAGAACATAATGCTGGTCAAAATCCCTCAAGACCTCCTCTCTTATAAATTACACATTGGCCTTCAAAAAGGCAAATAAAGCCAAATAATTACAGAGAAACAATCGACTTTAACATAAACAGCATCTGAACATTCTACAACAAAGCTCTCTCTTGCGCACTAGCTAAAACCTCTGGTTATAAAGTTGCAGGTCGAGAGTTCAATCCCAACTTTGGCACATTTGATTTCATCTCTGCGAGATTTTGATAACAAAAGGATAAAGGGCCGAGCTCTAAACATGGCTGAACCTCCGGATTTAGTGGCTAGTATCATGAGAATAAGACATAGTGGGAGGATAGATCACGGTTCGACTCGCCCGCTTTACTCATTTTGGCATACAAATGTTATTTTTATATCATAGTTATAACCATACGCTAAAAAATGAACCATATGTTATATCCATCCACATAACTTTGCAACTAGGTTGTACCATATATGGTATTCCATATCCCGCTAAATGTTACAACAAGCTGTACGCCTCATTTGTTAAACCCCGCTAAATGTTACAATGAGGCTATATGTTATAACCGCCAAATTGAAACTCCGCCAAAACGTTGCAATAGGGCTATACCATATCACATATGCTATCCTTCCAGATCTGAACCATATTATAAATAGAACATGTGCTATATACATCCAACTGTTACAACAACTGTATGTTATACCTGCCAGCTGTATAGAACTCCCCAAGTGGATAATCATTAGCCAGGCCGCTAACCATATAAACTATGCCACATACACCAAATGTTTCAATGGATATGTCATAACCACCAAATTTTACAACAAACCGCGCACGCATCTTACAAATGTTAAGAAATGTCACTGTGACTTGCAACATTGGTTGGTGGTTAAGTTTAGTTGTTCGCACCATGTGACATAGCATAGTGTATGGTTAAGTTTGAAGTTATTTCACATCTATTTTTTTAACCATATATCAAGACCATTGTAAATGTGGTAAAATCTTGATTCTTACCAAACCTGGGCATTGCACCTTCTTTTTTACTGTCGTTTTGACTTTCCCGAACTGTCGCACTTGAACTTCATTCAGCCACAACTTCTTCATATGAAGTCCAATCAAAGCGATTTCAGTGTCACTGGAAACATCTTGACGAACTCTTTACCATTGTACCATGTTCACTTGATTTTTGGATCAGTATAACTTTAAATACTAATGACCCCCTGGATCATTCCTCCACATTGGAGAGCTTTTAGACCTCCAAAAGCCTAGATCACCCTGCAGGTAAGTGAGGGTATAGTTCCCTCACCTTTCCAATATCCATACATCCAGCCTTGCTTAGAATCTACATATTAGTCTCCTTTTCCATGACCAAAGGAGGTTCATACCATTTAAATTTCTTTGCATATACAACTGTATTCATTGGAAATAAGCTCAAACAGAAAGAATTTTTACACTTCTTTTCAAAGATCTCAAAATGATCATAAACAAAATAGAGATTTTTACCTTTCAATATTCCCTTGGTGATCTGCAACCAAACTTGTTTTTCAACCTCAAACGGATGATGATTTTCATGCCTGACTTTGCAAATTACCTAGCTCTTCTCCTGCTATTCTTGCACTATCTGCTGCACTGTTTTCTTTGCATCATGATGTTCACCTCTCACATCTTTTGTGCCGAAAGAAAAGTCCACATGTGACTTCAACAAATAACAAAAACAAGTCTCAAAAGGAGTTTTAATGCACTGTATGTGCTGCAACTGTTCACCCCAAACCTTAGGATGTTCATCACAATAATTTTGGAGAAATTGGATGACTGTTATACTTACTACCCATGTTGGCCTAACATGTGGATAATACATTGTGCTCCTTTCAAGATTAGTGTCCCTAAGACTCCATAAAACTAACCAAAATTTCCCCAATATTCGGAAGTATCGAACATGTACAATAGTCATAGGAAGCCCAACATGAACCCCAATATACTGAAAGCACAAACTAATTGGTAGTCTCCCGTCAAAGTCCCTTACAACATCTTTAGAGGGATGAGATGAAGCATGAATAGGTGTGTACAATCCCAACCCTTTATCAATAGTATTGCACATCACACAATTCCTTACATAATCATGAACAATCTTTTGAATAACCATCTGATTCATGCCAAGATTTGGAAGAGGCATGCTTTGCTGTAATTGCACTTTAGGTTGTACATCTCTAGTAAGTGATAGTCTTTCAGGTCCCTGTAACAAAGCACCATACTCGGAAACACTTTTAATTAATTCAATTCCATGTTCCAGATTACCACTTTCCAATGATTTACATTTAACTGCCATTAATGCAAACTTCCTACTAGCATTCACTATCATTTTCATTTGACTTGTAGTGACTAATGCTAGATTTGTTTTGATACGATGTGCACGAACAATGTATTCCATACCATCTTTAAAAAGATGATATTTTTTCTACTCTTTATAAAAGATTGCTTTCCGGTCATACAAATATGGACTCCCAAGTACAATTCCACAAATATCTAGTGGCACTACATCCAGTTCTACCTCATCCAGAAACTTTTCAGTGATTGCAAATTTTAAAACACATTTCTTTGTAACTTGCAATTGTGTATCATTAGTAAACCAACCAAAAGGATAGGGTTTTTCATGAGGATTAGTAACTAGATTAAGTTTCTTAACCACTTCTTTTGATATCAAATTGACTTGAGAACCACTATCAAACAATGTGTCAACTTTTGTATGATTTGTAATGACATGGACATGAAACAATTCACTTCTTCTTTTATCACTTTGCATAGAAGTAGATAGCAGATTTGTAGTTGTACTTGCACATGAATTAAAAATTGAACTTGCATCAATGGAAAGAGATATACCTTTATCTTTACCTCGGATCCCTATTGTTGTGATCTTAGTCTCATCACCTGAATCAGATCCCAAGTCCTGAATCACTGCTGCAGTGGTTGCTTGATTATCTTTGTCTTCATTTTTATTTCTTCCCATCCACTTTGGCTTTAATTTTGGATGAAGTTTCTAACACTTAGAAACATCATGCCCTTTCTGACAATGTGAGCATGTGGTTTTTTCACCCTCTTTCTTGATGGTAGTTGATTTCTTTCCCTTTTCTTTGCTTTTATCTTTGTTTTCAAATTTAGATGACTTCTTCATAAAAGAATCATTATCATGCTTACCCCTAGCTTCTAAATGCGTGGCTTGAACACATACATCATCCAAATTACTGGGATTAAACATTAACAAAGTATGTCGCAAATAGGAATGTATGCCACCAATATATTTAAGAAGAGTTTCTTGCGTATCCAATGAAACATTCAATGCAATATCCCTCTTTCTAAATTCATGAGTATATTCTTGAATGCTTTGTCCTTTAGCTTGTCTAAAAGTTTTCCAACTCATTATTAATTGCTGCATGTGACCTAAAGGATAAAATTTCTTTCTTAATACTTCAATTAATTCATTCCAAAGTGAAATTATTTTACCATGCTTTCGAAGATCTTGCTGAATTTTGCTCTCCCACCAAGTAAGAGCCATCCCACTCATTCTCAAAGTGGCCAATTAAATCTTGGAAGGGTCATCATTAATGCCCTGCACCCTGCAATATACTTCAAGCTGCTTGATCCAATTGTCTAACTTTTCAGCATCTAAATCTCCATTGTAAATTGGTAATTCAAATTTTACATCCAATTTGAAATAAGGCATATTAGAATTTGCATTATGTGAATGAGAAGTATGAGAAGAAGAGAAAGTTTGATTAGTTTCAGGAGGATCACCATCACCTCCTACTCCTTTGCCCTTTTCTTCCTTCTTCACTTCTGCATCTTTGGATGAAGCTCCTTCTTCATTCTTCTTCCTTTCTTCTCATTCATTGAAAATAATTTCCATCATGGCTTTCATGCTGATAAAAGCCTCCAAAAACTCAGTTTCGGAAACAACAGGCTTTTCCCGTTCTGTATGTCCTTCTTCTTCCCCTCATGGAGAAGACATGATTGTTCTCGAAAATGTCCTCCTCCAGCCAATCTCAGGTTCACCTCTACCAATTCTCCTTCACCAAGTTTCGACTTGGACCTAGTAAGCATTCACAAACTTTGCACAAGTAGTTAACTTGCTCTGATACCATAACATGATCCATCAGATCTCAACTTATGTGCATTAAAAAGTTTAGAGAATGCATTCATTAGTTTTCTTAATTCATAAAATAGCATTAACAATATCAATTGAATTCTTATAAACTGAAATGACAACAAACTAAAATAGAAAATGAGAGTCACAAACAGAAGTTGATAAAAGAGTTCATCCCCTTCACTGGGCTATGTCTCTGGGTCCCTCTCCAATGGGTACCGATCCAATTAATAGCTTCAAAATGGTACATATGGTTTTGGAATATTTGCAAATCAACTTTAGCAGATGAAGAATAAAATGCTGGTCAAAAGCCCTCAAGACATCCTCTCTTGAAAATTACAAATTGGCCTTCAAAAAGGCAAAGAAAGCCAAATAATTACAGAGAAACAGTCGACTTTAACAACAACATCTGAACATTCTACAACAAATCTCTCTCTTGCGCACTGGCTTAAACCTCTGGTTATAAATTTTCATGTCGAGAGTTCAATCCTGACTTTGGCGCATTTGATTTCATCTCTGCGAGATTTTGATAGCAAAAGGATAAAGGGCTGAGCTCTAAACATGGCTGAACCTCCGGATTTAGTGGCTAGTATCATGAGGATAAGACATAGTGGGAGGATAGATCACGGTTTGACTTGCTCACTTTACTCATTTTGGCATACAAATGTTATTTTTATATCATAGTTATAACCATATGCTAAAAACTAAACCATATGTTATATCCATCCACATAACTTTGTAACTAGGCTGTACCATATATGGTATTCCATATCCCGCCAAATGTTACAACAAGATGTACGTCTCATCTGTTAAGCCCCGCTAAATGTTACAACGAGGATGTATGTTATAACTGCCAAATGGAAACTCCACCAAAACGTTGCAATAGGGTTGTACCATATCACATATGCTATCCCGCCAGATCTGAACCATATTATAAATAGAACATGTGCTATATCCATCCAACTGTTACAACAACTGTATGTTATACTTGCCAACTGTATAGAACTCCCCAAGTGGATAATCATTAGCCAGGCCACTAACCATATAAACTATGCCACATACACCAAATGTTTCAACGAATATGTCATAACCACCAAATGTTACAACAAACCGCGCACCCATCTTACAAATGTTAAGAAATGTCACTGTGCCTTGCAACATTGGTTGGTGGTTAAGTTTAGTTGTTCACACCATGTGACATAGCATAGTGTATGGTTAAGTTTGAAGTTATTTCATATCTATTTTTTTAACCATATATCAAGACCATTATAAATGTGGTAAAATCTTGATTCTTACCAAACCTGGGCATTGCACCTTCTTTTTTACTGTCATTTTGACTTTCCCGAACTTTCACACTTGAACTTCATTCAGCCACAACTTCTTCATACGAAGTCCAATCGAAGCGATTTCAGTGTCGCTGGAAACGTCTTGACGAACTCTTTACCATTGTACCATGTTCACTTGATTTTTGGATCAATATAACTTTAAAGATGAATGACCCCCTAGATCAGTGAGGTGGACGTAGCTTCTGGTGGGGTCATGCAAGTCATTCTTTCTGCAAATGCAACCAAACCTTGTCTCCCACTTAAAACTTGTGTGGAACATGGTGTTGATCATGGCGTTGCTTGTACTTAGCATTGAATTCTTGTAAAATATCATGGACCTATTAGCAGATGTGATGGATCTATTCAATGAATTTGGTGGCTTTGTCGGCCTCAGATTGAGCATAGGAATATTATGCATATGTGCACACAAGGGACAATGATACATCAATGAGGCTCAATGGTCAAAATCTCAGGCCCACCTAAAAAGGGTTGTCACCAGTCAAGCTATGAAGGTATTTGTTGTAGATATGTTGAACATAAGGAAGGCTCTCATCCCATGTGCGTATATTCTTGGAGTTTTACATGCCCAATATATGCACGATCATCCTCTTGACGACCCATGTCTATCCATCAGTTTGGGGGTGGAAGGAAGTGGATTTGGTGAGCTTGGTGTCTAGCAGTGACCAGAGGCTTGATCAAAATGTACTTAAGAACATGTTGTCTTGATATAATATGATATGATGGTATGTGGTAGTCCAAAGTGTATCCACACTCACTCGAAGAATATATTGGCAGTGGCCTCGATTGTGATACTCTTCTTGCAAATTGTCAGAATGGCCACCTTAGAGAATTAATTAACAACCATGGATACATAGTCATTTCCCTTCTTGGTTGAGGAGATGCCTAACATGTATTCCGTCAATATGGATTCTCGGGTCCTGTTGAGAATAGGAAGAGAGGTGTATAGTCCTTTTTTTTAATGCATGCCTTGGCAATGAAGTAGGCAATGTAGGATATGATATACTTATTGGCATCATGTCGAAGCTTCGTCCAATAGAAATACTTTTATAGTGTTCCCCTATATTCTCCATGAAAAAGTGTCATGCCACCTGAATATAATGGGCTTCCCAGATCAACTTTGTACGCTCTCTTGAAGGAACATAGAGATGACCCAGATGGTATAATAGTTCATCCTGAAGATGAAATTTAGAAATGGTCGTGCATGTTCCCAACATCTAGTAGGTCGTAGCAAAGTCAATATGATTGTCATAGAGTTTGGGCCATCTGAAGGTCCCATGCCCACAAGTGTCAAGCACTGTGTTTAGTGATGCAACTGGATATCGATTGAGGCATTCAGTGACATAATTGGTGCTCCATTTCTTATATTTAATGTTGAGGTGAAACTGTTGCAAGTACCTGGACCAATTTTGATGGCGATCATTCAATAATTTTCATTGTGTATGCATGAACTACAAAGGCTTGTGATCCATATGGATGATTGTCTCCTTCTCTAGAATATAATGTTTTCATATATGAGGTACTTACAGATGACATATGAGAGTGTATCACTATGATAGGCCACTAGATGAATGTGTTGAGTGAGAACAGAACCAACAACATAGTTTGAAGCATTTATCTCAATCTCAAAAGGTTGTTGCAGATTGGGTAAGGCGATCACTGAGGATGAGCATAGACGATGTTTTGTATCATCAGATGATTTTTGTTGTGACATAGCCCACACAAACTGGGATTTGCAACCACCCTTGGTCACCTAGTTGAAGGTCCATGCAATACAATGAAACCAAAACACGAATTTGCGATAGAAGTTGGTAAGGCCCAAGAAGCTCTGAAGCTTAGTTAGTGTTTTCGGGGCTCACCAGTCATGAATGACTTGGATCTTGGATAGATCTACATGAAAACCATGCTCATATACAATGTATCTGATACCGTATTGGTCCTTGTTCATACCAAAGGAGCATTTCTCCAAGTTATCATATATCTTGTGTTGTCGCAAGGTGTGTAGGACTTGTTGAATGTGTTGCACATGTTCTACCCAACTCTTGCTAAATATTAGGATGTCATCCATATATACAACCACAGAGGAATTGGTGAAAGGATGCAAGATTTCATTCATCAACCTCATGAAATTTGATGGGGAATTTTTCATGCCAAAGGGCATGACCAACCACTCAAAAAGACCTTCTTTAGACTTGAAAGTAATCTTCCATGCATCAGTCGATTCTATTGAGACTTAGTGATAGCTGGACTTAAAAATAATCTTACTAAAGTACTTGACTCCCTTGAGTTGGTCCAGAAGTTCATAAATTCATGGAATTGGGTACCAATTTCTGATTGTGATTTTGTTCAAAGCTATGTAATCAATATAGATTCACTAGGTCCCATCTTTCTTGTGCACGGGAATGATTAGGATTTCACAGGGTGAGGAGCTTGGTTGAATGTACCCTTTTTGGAGTAGCTCTTGAATCTGATGCTTGATTTCCTTATTTTCCAGGAGAAAGTGTCGATATATCAACCCATTAGGTAAAGGTGCACCATGGGTTAGATCAATTGAATGCTTGACCCGATAATCCAAAGGTACCCCAGTAGGTAAGGTGAAGATGTCTTAGTATTATTCCACAACTTTGTCCACTTGATTATGTTGCATTGAGAATCCCTACGCAAAGGCCATGGATGTGGTCGCAACCTTCCATTTACCTTGAGAGTGAATCATGAAGAGGACAATTTTCCTTGTCTGAGAGATGACCTTCCTGCATTGCTTAGCTGAGACCAAATAAATTGCGGTAGGTGTAGCTATCTCTTGTATCATGTACAGTTGTATGCCCAAATTAACAATGACACTACGAGGTCTAGATTCATATACAACATGATGTTTCCACATATATGATTGGCCTAAAATAACATCACAAAATTCAAGTGGGGAAACATCACACAGTACCTCATCCTTGAAGGTCTTGATGCCATAGGACATGTGACAATGTTGGCTGATGCGGAGGTCTCATCCTTAGCTGTGCCACCCAATGTTGTATGGTTACAAATGTGGTGTTGTTGACAAATCCAAACACTTGAAGATATCTACTGAGATTAAGTTATTTTGGCTTCTGCTATCAACAATGAAATGCAACTCCCTTAACCCACATATGTGAGTGAAAAAGGTGCTCACCTTCCTTCGACTCTTCTGGTTCATTTCACTGGACCTTGGTGGTAGTGACCATGGTAAAAGTTTTTGCATCAATGATTTTCTTCCCCTTATCTAGATTTGAATCAAATTCGGAGCATGGATTTGACTTTGAGGCTTTCATCTCGACCACTAATGACTGCTTCAAGCGACATTCATCAATGTTGTGCCAAGGGATTTTTTGTAACTCTCACCTCTTCCCAGTGCCTTTCTTCATCTTCCCATTACCCTTCTTTGCTTGTGGCTTAGGTTGGTTGTCCATATTTTATTTTTCTTTTCTTATATAGGCTATGGATTCATTTTCCCTTCTTCTATTATTATACATTCGCAGATCCAAACTCTCTCTTATTCCTCTGCTTAATTTTTTGCGTAATTTTGACAACATATCGATAAGCGACTCCTAGTGATGAGATGTCCAGAAACTCCATTTTTGTTTAGATGTACCTATGTAGACCCTCATGGTATTTTAGAACTATATGTTGCTCAGAGTCTTTGATACCCATCTTGGTGTGCAAGGTATGGAAGGTATTCATGAACTCTAACATTGTTTGGTCCCTCTCTTGACCCAGTGGTCTATCTCGTGTACTGGTCGTCATAGTTTCCAACAGGGCAATATTATTCCTTAACGACATCAATAAAAGATTCCCAAGTGGGTTTAGCCTCAAACATTCTATAATCCTCTATGGAATTTTTCTCACTATAAGTCTCCCACCAATTTTTGACATGGGTGACAACCTTAAGGAGCACAAAGGTGATATTTTCCGTATCGAAGAAATTGTGGAAAAACAAATATCCTTCTAGAATATTTAACCATTTTTCTAGAGCATCCACATCTATTTGACCTTCAAATATGGAAATATCAAAATTAACTTGTACCTTGAAAGGGGTGGTGGCTCCAAAGTGGTCGCTTGACAAAGACACGTCTACTGTTGTCCTAGGCATCGAAAGATTTGGGAAATTTTTTCCATCATATCGTCTCTTTGTTGTGTGAGAGATTCCTCAAGAAACAATTAAATAGGATCTCCTGCTCCCTCATGTCTCTCTTTTTCCACCATGGGAGGTTGTCAGGGTCAACGAGGATGGTCCTTTAGAAGCTCAAGTAGTTCGAATCCCAACTCATTATACCATGACCTTGATGGGGACATGCACAAAGAAACATATAAAGAGCAAACCACTTTGATACCACTGATCCATATTTACAGGGGGACAAGATAAAACACATAAATATGACATAAACATAGAGATACCGTAGTACTCAGTTTCTATTAATGAATGAAATATGTAGGGACTATAAAAATCTAGAGTGAAATGAACTCGCTAGAATGGTGGTATCTTATCTCTAAGAAGAGATGTGACGTCTACACGCATTCAGAAGAAGAGGATTATAATGAGGTCGAAAAGGCCTTTTAACATAAAACATTAATGAGAAAACCCTAAACATCCAAAATCTTAACACCAAAAGGTTTGTGGGCTCCGATTTGGTTAGTTTATATGTCAACTTCCTGGGGGAATTACTTTTGCATATTATCTACGTTTGGGGTGCTTAATATCCCGTCAGAAAGGTCAAGTTGAGGAATGGACATTTTGAAAAACTCAGTACATGCCTTTAGCTATGTACTCGATCCAGATTATTTTCGACACAAAATGAGAGAAGAGATATAATAAATAAATGTACAAATATATCTCATATATCCAATAATATAATGGAAATAAATTAGATATGCAACCATAAACATAGAGATACAATAATACACAATTTCTATTAATGAGCGAAATGTACAAAACTGTAGAAATACAGAGTGAAAGACTCACTAGAATGGTGGCATCTTATCTATGAGAATAGATGTGGAAAATAATCACATTCACAAGAAGATGATTACAATGAGGCTCTAAAGGCCTTTTTGACATAAAGAAAATCCAAAACCCTAACTCTGGAATATGAAAAGCCGACAGTTTTGTGGAGCCCGTCTTAGGTAGTTTGGTGTATCTTCTTTTCAAGGGTGTAACTTTGGAATACGATCTTCATTTGGGGCACATGATAACTTGTTGGAAAGGTATCATCGAGGAGATTCATTTTGGAGGCTTAATTAGAGTCTTTGGCCATATTTAATGTGCTCGATCCCAAAAAAAAAAATCATTTAGGTCCTCAAAATGGCCCCAAAAGTTTAGGAACCGAAAAACTGCTAAAAATAGTAAAATGCCAAAAGATTGTTTTGAGCCAGTTGGAATAGGTAGGTGGCCACCAATATCCACCTGGATCAATCCTCCCTCATTAGGAAGCAATGGTATCCATTGCATTGAGTTCTCAGGGAATATGGGAAAGCATTTGTTGAATCTGAATCTTGGTGAGTTGCTTGCCTTGCTGGAGAAGTTGTGCTTCTTTGCTTGTTGAAGACTATCACAAATCTGTTGTTGGTGGGGTTGAATATGTTCAACCAACCTGTTGTATCTTAGCTTGAATGGGGAGTGTGTAGGTACCATTTTTGGTGAAGAAACAATATCTTCTTTCTCAACTGCAATCTACTTTTGTTGGAAAGAAAGGTCTTGGGCCAAGGCTGCAGTGGTTGCAGTGTCCTTCTATTCACCTTTTGAGCAAATTATGAAGAGGTTGATTTTGTAGTATGAGAGATTTACTTGCAACACTGTTTTGGTGGAACAATAATCGAAACTACCTCTGGTATTCTGTAGAGATTACCTCTGAGAGTAACAATGACACTACGAGGTCAAGACTCATAAACATCATGACGTTTCCACATATATTTTTGGCCCAAAATAACATCACAGACATCCAAAAGGGAAACATCACACAATACCTCATCCTTGAAAGGTTGGATTCCATAGGACATGAGACATTGTTGGTTGACACAGAGATCTCATCCCTAGCGAAGCCACCCGATGTTGTATATTTGTGGGTGTGGTGTTGTCGACAATCCCAACTGTTTAATGACTTATGCTAATATGAGGTTTGTCTAGCTTCAACTATAAACAATGAAATGCAACGAGGTCCCCTTCACCAACATCTATGAATGGAAGAGGTGCTCCCCCTCTTTAGGATCTGTTGGTTCTTCTAGTTGAATTGTTGTGATCGTGACAATAGCAGTGGGGTCTGCGTCTATGACCTTTATTTTCCCATTATTTTCTACATCATATTCCAAATCAGGGTTTGACTCCTTGTCTTTGATCTCAACCACCAATGATTGTTTTTGGCGACATTCACCAATATTGTGCCAAGGGATTTTGTGGAAATCGCACCACTTTCAAGTGTCCATCTTCGTCTTTTCGCTACCCTTATTTTCATGTGGATTGGATTGGTTTTCTAAAGGTTGGTTGTTACGGTTGTCTTGACCATTCTTTAGTTGTTGTGGATTTGATGACCCAAACTCTTGCTTGTTCTGGTTCTTAAATTTCTTCTCGATTTGAACTACATATCGATAAGCAACACCCAGTGATGAGATGTCCAAGAAATCCATTTTAGTTTGGATGTATCTATGTAGAGCCACGCGATATTTTAGAACCAAATTTTTCTTAGAATCTTTGATACCCATCTTGGTGCATAAGGTATGGAAGGTATTGGTGAATTTCAGAATTGCTTGCCCCCTCTCTTGATGCAACGTGGTCCATCTCATGTACTAGTCGTCATAGTTACCAACATGGTAATATTGTTCCTTGACCACATCCACGAAAAAATCCCAATTGGGCTCAACCCTATGTATTCCAGACTCCTCTATGGAAATTTGCTTCCAGTAAGTTTCTCACCAATGTTTGACATGGGGGAGATTCTTAAGGAGTGTGAAGGTGATCTTTTCCCTGTCGGAGAAATTGTGAATAAAATAACCTTCTAGCAAATTTAACCATTTTTCTAAGGCATCTGAATCTATCTGTCTTTCAAATACGGGAATATCAAAATTGAATTGTACCTTGAAAGGAGAGGTACTTCCAAAGTGACCACTTGATGAAGACGTGTCGGTTGTTATTGATAGGTGTTGAATGATGTGGAAAAAATTCTCCATCATTTTGTTCCTCTGTCGTGTGAGAGCTTGCTCAAGCAACAAATTAATAGAATCATCTTCTCTGTCATTTTTATTTTCTTCCACCATGGAGGGTTTATTGGGCATGCGTGAACAATTTTCCTCAATGAAGACAAGCCCGAGAACCAACTTTCTATACTCGGACCTCGTCGAGGACATGCACTAAAAAACGATCAAGAGCATCCTGCTCTGATACCACTGATCCAGATTATTTTTCAGTTTGAAATGAGAGCGGAGATATAATAAATAAATGTACAAAGATATCTTAGATATCCAATAATATAACAAAAATATATCATATATGAAACCATAAGCACAAAGATACACTAATACACAATTTCTATTAATGAGCGAAACATACAAAATTGTAGAAATACAGAGTGAAAGACTCGCTAGAATGGTGGCAACTTATCTATGAGAAGAGATGTGACAGATACTCACATTCACAAGAAGATGATTACAATGGGGCTCCAGAGGTCTTTTTAACATAAAGAAAATCCAAAACCCTAACCCTGGAATATGAAAAGCCAAAAGTTTTGTAGACTCGTTTTGGGTAGTTTGGTGTATCAACTTCTTGGGGGTGTAACTTTGGCATATGATCTCCGTTTGGGGCACAGGGTAGCTCATTGGAAAGGTATAATTGAGGATATTAATTTTGGGGGATCAATCAGAGACTTTGGCCATCAATGATCTGATCAATCCTAAAAAGACTTCATTTAGGCCCTCAAAATGGCCCCAGAAGTTTAGGAATTGAAAA
This sequence comes from Picea mariana, assembly GCA_032191745.1. Classification (NCBI taxonomy): domain Eukaryota; kingdom Viridiplantae; phylum Streptophyta; class Pinopsida; order Pinales; family Pinaceae; genus Picea; species Picea mariana. Next base: position 132,605 of record JASDQU010101107.1, read on the forward strand.
AACTGCTAAAAATAGTAAATTGTGAGAAAACAATTTTGACCTAGTTGGAATAGGTGGGTAGCCACCGATATCCACCTAGATCAATAATATTTCATTAGGAATCAATGGTCTCCATTGCATTGAGTTCATAGGGGAGAGGGGAACGTGTTTGTTGAATAAGAATCTTGGTGAGTTGCTTGGCTTGCTGGATAATTTGTGCTTCTTTGCTTGTTGAAGACTGTCACAAATATTTTGTTGGTGGGGTTGAATTTGTTCAACCAACATGTTGTATCTTGGCTTGACTGGGCAGTGTGTAGGTATCATTGTAGGTGAATAAAAAATATCTTCTTTCTCTTCTGCAATATGATTCTGGTGGAAAGAAAGGTCTTGGACCAAGGATGCAGTGGTTTCAATGTCCTTCTGTTCACCTTTTGAATAGATTATGAAGAGGTTGAATTTTTCAGTATGAGATATTACCTTGTGACACGTTTTTGGTGGAACAATAATCAGAACTACCTCTGGTATTCTGCAGAGATGACCCCCTAGAGTAACAATAACACTACGGGGCTGAGACTCATAAACAACATAACATTTCCACATATATGGTTGGCCCAAAAGAACATCATAGACATCCAAAGGGGAAACATCACACAATACCTCATCCTTGAAGGGTTGGATGCCATAGGATAGGAGAAACAATTGGTTGACACAAAGATCTCATCCCCAACAAAGCCACTCGATGTTGTATGGATGCATGTGTGGTGTTGTCGACAATCCCAATTGTTTAATGACCTCTGTTGAGATGAATTTATTTTGTCTTATGCTATAAACAATGAAATGCAGCGAGGTCCTCTTCACCCACATCTGTAAATGGAAGAGGCGCTCCCCCGCTTCAGGATATGTTGGTTCTTCTGATTGAATTATTGTGGTCATGACAGTAGCAGTGGGGTATCCATCGATGATCTGTCTTTTCCCATTATTTTTTGCATCAAATTTTGAATCATGGTTTGGATCCTTGTGTTTGATTTCGGCCACAATTTATTGTTTTGAGTGACATTCATCAGTGTTGTGCTAGGGGATTTTGTGGAAATCGCACCACTTTCCAGTGTCTTTCTTCGTCTTTATGTTACCCTTCTTTTCATGTGGCTTGGATTGGTTTTATGAAGGCTTTTTGTTAGAGCCATATTTATCATTCTTCGTTTGTTGCGGATTTGCAGAACCAAACTCTCTCTTGTTCTAGTGCTTAAATTTCTTCTCGATTTTAACAACATATCGATAAGAAACACCTAGTGATGAGATGTCCAGAAAATCCATTTCAGTTTGGATGTATCTGTGTAGAGCCCCACGATAATTCAAAACCAACTTCCACTCATAATATTTGATACCCAACTTGGTGTGTAATGTATGGAAGGTATTGGTGAACTCTAACACTACTTGGCCCTGCTCTTGATGCAGCGTGGTCCATATCATCTACGGTTTGTCATAGTTACCAACAAGGTAATATTGTTCCTTGACTACATCCAAAAAAAATTTCCAAGTGAGCTTGGCCCCATATATTCCAGACTCCTCTGTGGAAATTTGTTGATTAAGGTTGGTTGTCATTGATGTCAACCCTTGGAGAAAGCTCCGCAGCACAAAGGTTTGGGTAATGTACCCAATATTGTTTGATGTAAACATGACTCATTATTGTCTTGTCATGGTTGATAAGAAGTAAATATGGATGAACTCCAAAGTGGCCCCCTTATGGTGAAATCCCTCACGGGAAGACACTTTGCAAAGTAAAAGAACCCATGTTTAATTATGGAATAATGAGATGAAGGACAATGAATTTGTTAGGTAAAATATATAATATGGATATTTCTTGTCATTCCATTTCTGGTAGTATGTGGAACGTCACATAAATCCTCACGGTTAGAGAGTTATGGCCATGAGAAGTTGGAGACCCCGGGTTTGGGTAATGGACCCAAGTTTGTTTGATGATTAACGGTATGAGTTATGATATATTTTCATATAATACTATTCTATATGGATAGTACATGTCATTCCATTTCTGGTGGTATGTGGAACGTCATATAACTCCTCACGGTTTGAGATTTATGGCCCTACGAAGTTGGAGGACCCTCATATGTCATCTAGATACCCCAAAAGGTAAAAGTAGTCAAAGTGGTTTAAGAGATTTTAAAAGGTAAATAATAAAGTGAATTAATGAGTGTATTATAATTCAAAGTGAATACAAAATAAATTATTTCAATAATAAATTTAATGGAGAAATTAGAAGTGGGTTAACCCTAAAATAAGGAAAGTGGGGCCAAGTGACCTAGAAGAT
>JASDQU010101107.1:147295-157789 GCA_032191745.1 Picea mariana
TATACTTTTTTTCTAGGACAAATGCAATCTTTAGGGTGAGACAAACACCCCACAATTCCAAAAACTTTGTTTTTTTTTTTCCAGGATGGATGTAATATTTAAGGTGAGACAAACACCATGTAACATTATAATTGTAAGGCATCCATAAAATTATATTATTTGCATGTAGATGTCCATGTCACAATAGTAATCAGATCACCATGCAAAACTAAAGTGCTATGATCTTCAACATGATGTTCTTCTTATTCTTATTTCTGGGCATGTATGATAAATGGATAGAAAAAGTAGCATTTCTATGTTGATAAAGAAATATTCCCACCTCTATGACAGAAAAACATAAAGTTCACAAGTGTTAATTTCTACAAGGGCAAGGTTGACTTGATATGTGTTAAAGATGTTTTTCTAACTGATCAACACATGCAATGTGAGGAATATTTCAGAGGGATTAGGGGTGGATATTTATTCAACCCCTTCAGAAGTATGACTCTTAGAATATCTACTCCCTTTGGTATCAACATTGTGATATAAGCTATCCATTATGGGATTAGGCCCAAAATCCAGATGGAGAGATGTATATCATAGGCACAACATTTACAACATATTCAACCTGCATAAAATTTTGCAAGTACAAAATAATTGGTTAAAATTCACATTGGGTTGAAAAAATGATAAATGTAGCCAAATAACACCTTTCAATCAAAGGTCAAAAACATATATGAGATTGTACCATATGCAATGTTAGAGTTGCACGCCAAATCTCTAACAACAATGCACCTAATTCTTGCATCATTACCATAGTCTACTAAAACCAATGAAATAAAATGAAAATATTATTATGTCTACAAATCAACAAAATAGTTATGTTCACAAATTTGAAATGAACAAAGTAGTCCAAATACAAGACATGTACTTCATTTGGATGTTGATTCAAGGTGCCTCAAGTTGTTCTTTAAGACAATTGAAGACATTAGATATTAGAGTAGTATTATGATCAATAAACTTTGGAATGCAAGTAATTTGCAAGGCTCATGGCCATAGTCAACAAAGGTTAAAAACAAAGTTTTGTTCTGATATTGAATATACATAATTTATCATCAAAGAAAAATACCAGGAAATGTCATAAGAAGTATCAACATGAATCTTTGGAAACTATGCACACACACTAACTAAAATGGAAAAATGAGTACTACCTACATGTGTTCATGAGCTCGATGAGGAATGATCTTGTACAACAACATCATACATAGGCTAGTTGTTAGTTTCATTTCCATTGTGAAGACCTACATAAATCATCTGAGAATAAAATGTTATATGACTTAATAATAATTAAATAAATAAACAGACATATCAACATGTACGAGACTCTAGAAATACTAAAGTGGAATGCATGAATGATATTCTCTTGGTTATTATCTACTGAACAGGGCCAACCATGTGAAGGTGGAAGCTTATTTGGCCCCTCGCATCACTCTCAATTCCCCATACCCAATCTATCTACTGGAAAATAATTGAAAGTGGCATAGTACGATTCATGCATAGAAAGTAGCAAAATAAAAATCATATAATTAGCATTATATAATAAAACAACAAAACAACAATAAAATGATTCCTTTAATTGAAATGAGCTCAAGGAAAATTTGCATTTAAAGTGACAAACATTAGAGGAAACTAAGAAAAATATAATAAACTATATATTGCCTTTAAAGATATCAAAAACTTGAAATTATACAGTACCGTGGATATAAGTTTAATGATTTAACCCATAAATATATATTAATTTTTTTTTTTCATCCATAGAATCATCAAGTGAAACCATAATAAATTGTTGTTATTTTCAAACTATGAATAATTATAGAAATAGACTTTCTTAGAAGTAGTTCCAGAAAATATTTTTGACTTCAAAATCTTGAACTTTACAAAAAGAAAAATAAAGAGAAGTTAGCAGTGAGCTGGTCAAACAGGGGATGAATCCATGAATTAACAAAGTTCATTAAACTAATATTGTTATAACCAACTCGGTCTATCTTTACTCATGCATTGTTTTTCTTTCATTGCTTATTCACATCTGTTGGTGTGGATGTTGGGACCAACATGGATGATGATATTGATTTTGTTGTGTTAACTAGTGATGTCATGGAAGTTAATGTGATAACAAAGCTTAATATTGGATTTTTATTCCTTAGAATTGTTATTCTTAGCCAATCATCTCCCTTTGAAATTTTATAACTTAACATTTTACGCCCCACGATATCAATTTCAGTATGTAGATCATAGCATGCAGGGGGTAAATTCCTTTGGATGTTTTTAAGTATGCTAACCAATGAAAATTCATCGCATAATTTTTCAAAGTTAATTTTCCCTCCAATAGGACCGATTACATCTTGAAATTGCTCATTATTTGATCTTTGTTTTTCAATATTTCGTTCATATATTTCAATAGTATAAACCCACCTCTCATCATTCCAAGGAACCGGTAACCTGAGCTAGAATACCTCATGAAATATGGCTCTGAATTTTTGTCCAAACTATGAAACTACCTCACATTTTCTCTAAGTTGACTTAATCAAATTGTGCTTGAAACTTATTATACTAAAATCTATTATGAAGGTTGTGTTGTGGCCACAACAATCCCCCTTTTACTTTTATTTTTCTAAGTGAAAAGAAAGGGGGCGCCTACTAAAATTTGAACTCTAATGCCTAATTCTCTACTATTATGAGCCTAATGATTATTCTCTACCTACCTTGAGAGAGTTGGTGGTTTTGATCTTTATTGATGGTTTGTTAAGAACCAAATATCAAAATAGCATAAAAACATCAGAATAAGTACTCAACGCCTTGACAAAGAGAGAAATTCAAATAATAAGCCTCTTTGAGGGGGAAACCTCCTTATACATCATATGAATTCACAATTACAAGATGATCCCAAATGAAAAGGTCTCATTGGTATATAGAAGAGACTAGGAGGTACAATTACAACTACTCGACCCAAGCCAACATAAATAAAATAACAATACTAATGTAATATGCCCCAATTAAGGGGTAATGTGTCATGAATTAGGGCTTAACATGCTCCTTCCCTTCAGACAAGTGTTTTCCTCAACACTTGAGTAGGTCTAGATGGTTCTGTATAAAAGACTCATCTTCCCACCTGGAATCTTCAGCAGGTAGTTTATTCCACTTAATGAGATACTCTGAAATTGATCTATTCCTCAACTGATGATTTCTTCTGTCAATGATAGCTTCAAGCTCCAATATGATTTTTCCTTCCTCGTCAAGTTCTAGAAATATAGTTTGAATTGGGATATTGTCACCTATAACCTTATTTAAGCATGAAACATGGAAAACAAGGTGTACTCACGAAGATGCAGGGAAATCTAATTTGTATGCCATAGTACCAATATTTTGCAACACCTTATAAGGGCCATAATACTTCTATGATAATTTATTATTCTTCTTAGCTTGCTTGAAGGACATCTGTTTGTATGGTTGTAGTCTTAAAAATACCCAATCCCTACTTCAAAACTTCTTTTACTACAATGTTGATCTGCTTGTTGTTTCATGAGATTTTGTGCCATGGTCAGGTTGTCCTTTAAGAGTTGGAGAACTTGTTGTTGATGCTCGATGTGATCTTCCACTGTTTGAACCTTAGATTTTTCTTTTAGAGAAGAAGTGATGGATGGTGGGTGATATCCATAAAGCACCATAAATGGTGTCATTTTTGTTACAATATGAAAGGAAGTGTTATACCACCATTCTGCTAAGAGTAACCACTTGAACCATTGTGTTTGTTTATCAGAGACAAAGAAAATAAGGTATCCTTTCATACATTTGTTCATTATCTCATTTTTTCCATTAGATTGAGGATGATAAGATAAGCTATGAGTCAATTGAGTACCCAAACAAGAAAAAAATTCTGTCAAAAAATGTCCAGTGAAGATGGGATCACTTACAATAATCTTTGGGATTCCATGTAGCTTTGTACTGTCTCCATGAATGTGGTAGAAACTGTACTGGCTTTGAAAGGATAAGAGAGTGCACAAAAGTGTGCTTACTTGGTAAGTCTATCAACATTCACCATGATGACACTCTTTCCTTTAGAATTTGGTAACCCTGTGATGAAATCCATGGAAACCTCCTCCCAACACTGAATTGGAATGGCTAATGGTTGTAAAATACCTAGGGTTTTAACTGTTTCCACCTTATTTTGTTGGAAAACCAGACATTCTGCCACAAACCTTTTAACATCCATTTAAAGGCCATCCCAAAAAATTTCGCTCTTGACCCTATGATAGGTTTTCAAAAATCCTAAGTGCCCTCCTACTGGAGAGCTGTGCAATTCCAAAAGTACCTTTTGTTTGAGTTGGGAGTTCTTACATAAATACAAGCGATATTTGTATCATAGTGAATCATTTTCTCATGTAAATGTATCTGATGCATTGGAATCATGATGCAACCTTTAAATGAGAGTCCACACTTCTTCGTCATTCTTCCATTCATCCCTTGCTTCTGTTATCCAATTAGGTTGGATGATAGAGATAACATAGAGAAATGCCTCAACATCTTCATCATTTCTTGAGAGTGCATCTTTCACAAAATTTTGCATCCCCTTTTTGTAGATGATTTCAAAGTCATAACCCAACATCTTGGTCACCCATTTTTGTTGCTCTTCTGAAGACAGTCTTTGTTCCAAGAAGTATTTAAGATTGTCATGATCTGTTTTGACCTTGAAGTGCCTACCTATTAGGTAAGGGCAACATTGATTCAATGCATGTAGTATTTCCATCACTTCCTTCTCATAAATGGGTTTTTGTAATTCCTTTCCCTTGAGTGGATGACTTTCAAAATCAAGGGGCCTTCATTCTTGCATTAGAATAACGCCAATTCCATTTCCTGAGGCATCACATTCCACAATAAAGGTTTTTGTGAAGTCTGGTGTGGTCAAGATAAGATATTTACACATTGCCTCTTTAAGTTGTTCAAAATCTTGAGTTTCCTTTAGAGTCCATGAAAATGCATCCTTCTTAGTTAATGCAGTTAAAGGTGTTTCTATTCTTCCATAGTTATGAAAAAACTTGCGATAGTAACATGTCAAACCCAAAAATCCTCTAAGATTCTTCAATTTTTTGGGAATCATCCAATCCATCATGGATTTAGTATTGTTAGGGTCTACCTTGACACCTTCATGAGATACAATATAACCCAAATACTCTACCTCCTTCACCCCAAAGAAACATTTGGACAGTTTGGCATATAGTTGTTTCTCCTTTATTAGTTGTAGCACTCTGTCAACATGTCGAACATGATCTTCCCAAGACTTGTTATAGATTAGTATATCATCAAAAAATACTAACACAAATTTCCGAAGGAAATAATTGAACAACCCTTGGAATGTGGAAGGTACATTCGTAAGGCCAAAATGCATGACCAAAAATTCATAATGGCCTTCATGAGTTATGAATGTTGTTTTTGGGATCTCTTCTTCCTTCATTCTAATATGATGATACCTTGAACGAAGATCCAAATTAGTGAAGTAGATTGCACCATGTAGTTCATCTAACAATTCATCAATGATGGGAATGGGAAACTTGTCTTTAATGGTGATCTTGTTGAGCTCTCTATAATCTAGACACATATGCCATGAACCCTCTTTCTTGAGTACCATTACCACCGGTGCAGAGTAAGAACTTTGGCTAGGTCTAATAATTCCATCCTCTAACATTTCTTCAACCATACACTCAATTTCACTCTTCTGGGCATAAGGGTATATTTAAGGCCTGATGTTAGGAGGAGCACTCCCAGGAATTAAGTGAATAACATGATCATGATCACGAGTGGGTGGAAGACCTATGAGAATATCTTCAAATACTTTGGAATGCTTATCAATGATCCCTTGGAGATATAGGGGAATATATGGCTTAGATGTTTGAACATCTAGTGAACATAGTTGTACAATTACACCTTGATTCCCATTTTTCAATAATTTTGTCATGTGATTAGAGCTTACCACCTTACTGGGTTTCCCTGTGATACCCTTTAACTCAAATTCCTTTCCTTCTTAAGAAAATTTCATTAAAATTTATTGAAAATTAAAATTCATGGTTCCCAATGATTGTAACCATTAGACCCCTAGTACAACATCAACACCACCCATGGGTATATCAATAATTGGACTATTCATTACATATTCCCATAATAATATTGATCTTATGGCATTTTCCTGAGAAATTGATAGTTCCTCCATTTGAAATCATTACTTGAAACTCCATTTGAAATTGATCTTATGGAATTTTCCTGAGAAATTGATAGTTCCTCCATTTGAAATCATTACTTGAAACTCCGGCGTTGTATATATAAATCAATTGAGAGCTTTGGCTAATTTGCAGTGAATGAAATTATGAGTACTACCAGAATCAATTAGCAGTATTACCTTTTTCTTTTTGATATATCCTTCGAGCTTGAGGGTTTGAGGAGTGCTAATTCGAGCTAATGCATGACATGATATGGTGGGATTCATCTCTTTAGAATAAATATCTTCTACATCTTCAACTTGAGATTGTTCTTGTTCTCCTTCCTCTTCACAATCTATGTAGAATAATTTCTTCTCACCACAATTATGTCCCTTATTGTACTTGTTGTCACAATTAAAGAATAAACAATTTTATTTTCTTTCCTCCAATTGTTGAGGTGTTAACCTTGTAGGTTGAGGTGGTTTAGAAGAAGGAACATTATTCTCTCAGTAGATGTTAGGGGTGTTCCTTCTAGTAGCCATAGCCAGATTTTTACTTTCAACATTTCTCGCCACCTTGAACGCATTCTCCAATGATTTGGGTTCCCAAAGGAGAAACTCATGTTGAATGCTATCCTTTAAGTTTCCTATGAAGACATCAATCAAGTGCTCATCTAGAATATATGTTACCTTTATATTCAATCTTTGGAAGTTCTCAATGTGCTCCGAAACTGAACCATTTTGCTTGAGATTTATCAATTGGTTGAATAAGGTATTTATCCTTGTATCCTCATAGTGTGATATCATTTATTCCATGAAAAGTTTCCAAGCGACAAGTGATTTGTGAGAAAAAATACATCGATACCACACAAACTGATTAGGTTCTAAATATAAGGATGAAATTCATACCTTTTGTGTTTGAGGCACATCGTGTAGATCAAATAAATTCTCCATCTGGAGTATCCATGTGATTGGATACTTTCCATCAAACTTTCTCATATTGATATTAGGAAAGTGGTTCACCTTCAACCCAAATCCGGAGTTTCTCCAATTTTGATTCATCTTCCTTGTGTCCTCATCATGAATTTCAGGAGATACATTGCCACTTTTAGGTGCCCTCTCTATTATCAACTTTTTCAACCCTTCCATGATCTCCTATTTTAATCCATCCATCTTAGTATCCATGATCTCTTCTAGATTATCTTCAGTTGAATCCATCATCCTTTGTAGTTCATCTTTTGTTACTTCCTTTTTTTGTAAATAAACTATGTCCTTGCACATTTATTCACCTTCATCAAGAGTCTAAGTAGGAATGTTTGAGGGATTATTTGGTGTAGAATTTAATGTTTTTGGTGGCAGTTTTCCAAGTATCACTGTAAGGTAGGAATTCCTAATTGGCTTAGGTAGAGGTCCTCACAGACAAGGGAGTGTCAGGTGCTATAACTCTTTAGTATACGTGCGGGGTACAACAATAGTACTTGACCCAATATCTTAGGTAACTAACTAAGGAGGATTGACCATGCCCTTAGCAATACTATCAGACTACCCAGGTAGTAGAGAGTGATCTCCCCGAGTGTTGTTCTCGGTGTACTATAGCAACAAGACGACCAAATGGTTTACTCGGTTGGTGTAAATATTTTAGGGAGTCTCTCAATATATGCCAGGAACATGTGAGCTCAAATCCGTAGTAGTGTTGTCTAATGCACAACCGTTTGAAAGGGGCCTTCTGATATACTCTAGGTATGTGGAAGAACCACACAGTCCTTGGGTTATAGCGCTAAAAAGTAACAACAACTCCTACGTTTAAATATGTTGGAATACGTATGTACCTAAAAACACCCTAATATTATCCCTAATGTATGTGATACTCCTTTTATCCCAATTTATTCCACTTTTTTAATCACCCCAATTGGATCTTCTAGTCAAAAGATATGCAAATTTTCAAAAACAAAAACACACCTTTTAAAACCTTGATTTGGAGACTGTTCTGCTAGCCGACTTTTCTTCTGCTGTAGCTCTGCAATTTTGTCCCTTATGAGTCTAAAATTTATACCTAATGTATTCTGATGTGTTTTCTTTCCAACCCCATAGGTTAGACCAATATTGGATTCTCCAATAGAATTTTATGATAACTTTCCCAAGATGTGCCGATTTTTTTCCCTTCAGAAGAGTGAAATTGTACGGACTACCACATGTCACTATCTTCACTTCAGAACTTTAAACGAGTAATAATAAAACTTTGGTATGTACCCTAACCAATGGAATAGGTTTCACTCAATTTGGAGGTCTGTAGCTTTAGATATAACATTTTTCCCAAGAACACCTGTTTTATACTAAAATCTGGACCAATAAAAAACCCTAATTTCCTTAGGGAATAAATTTCAGATTACAATGAATAAAGGGAGAAATTTTGTACACAAAATACTTCACTATTCATCCTTTGTACTGTAAAAATTTCCGAACCTGAAACCAAGACAAAAAAAGTTGGTAGCAAAAATTCCAAGATGACTTGTTTCAGACTAGTTTAAGGACTAGTCAAAATCCCTAACTTGAACATAATGTATCTCCAAACATATAAAGAAAAATATCTTAAATTTTGATCCAAGTTAGATATATATGTCTCCTTTATACCCTATAAATTACATATCCTAAAACGTTCCATAAAAAAAATTTGTAACGAAAATTCCAAGAAGACTTGTTTTGAAGAAGCCAGTCACGAGTATTGTGTAGATATGATACCAAATGTTAAGAACCAGATATAAAAATAGCATAAAAACCTCAGAATAAGTACTCAATGCCTTGAAAAAGAGAGAAATTTAGATAATAAGCCTCTTTGAGGAGGCAACCTCCGTATACATCATACAAATTCACAATTACAATATGATTTCAAATGAAAAGGTCTTCTTGGTATATATAGGAGACTAGGAGGTACAATTACAACTAATGGACTCAATATGAACATAAATAAGATAAAAATACCAATGTAATATGCCCTAATTAAGGGGTAATGTGCCACAAATTAGGGCTTAACATGGTTTTCTTTGAGGAGGTTTATTAATCATTTTTATCTTATACTTTCAAATGTTCTTCATAACACTCTTCAAAACACTTTTCAACTTTTGATGCTTCGTTGACATTTATATGATGAAATGGACAAGTTATCTTTAGGTCCTTTTGAAAATTTTGAAGTATTTGATGATTATATATGACTATAGAGTTTGATATTCTATTTTATGCCTTGAATGAGTTTCCTTTTGAGGACTTCCTAAATTGATGACTTAAATGAAGAACTTATATGCATTATGCATCCTCATGCTTTCATGTTGTACCTTATGTCATCATTTATGCTCAAGATCTTGCATGTCAATCATATTCTTCAGTTTAAAACTTTTAAATAGAATCACAAGATCACTAATCTTTTCTATGAGTTTGAGACTCGATACACACAAATTTCAATACATTTATCTACATCAGTTGAGATCATGGATGATTGTCTTTGAGAAACTTCTCCTCTTTATTTCTTCATTTTACAAACAAACCCATAACTTATTCATAAGTTTGATGAAGGAAAATGTAAAGAATGTAATGTTTATGCTATACTGACAAGTATCTTCTTCCTCGTGTAATTGATTTTATTATTTCTATGGTTGCAGGAGTAGGGTTGCAGAGTCACTACCTTTACTTGATCGCTTCAGCCTTGAAATGCATGGGGGAATCCCTTTATATTCTTCCTCTAGTATAGGATTATTTCTATTCAGATACTATATATCATTTGAATCCAACATTCAACATTTGGAATTAATCCTTGTCTTTCCCAAACCTCAGATGGATTTGTTGTTATCACGATTGGATTATCTTCTATTTTCACTTCCTTCCCAAGGCCCGAATGTTATTGTGTTTTACTATTTTTCCAGGAACCTGATCCATGGTTGGAACCTTGACCATTATCTACAACCTTAACCCTTATATTTAACCTTCACCCTCATCGGGAACCTTGACCATTGGAATTACCTTATCATGTTCTTCCTCATCAAGAGATGTTTCACCATTTTCTCATAGTTGCCTCCAGAGATCAAAAGGCCACAAGGATATCAGATCCACCCACTCAGATTCTCCTCATCGGATGACAATTTACATTTCTTATCCTAGTTCCCAAAACCTGAATCCCAATGATCCAATCAAATTTATATTAGTATACATGCCCCATCGGAGTGTCTAGATCAGATTAACTTTCCCACAGTCCTATCCCATGAGCTCATCGGATTTAC
>JASDQU010101107.1:184974-200935 GCA_032191745.1 Picea mariana
AGAAGGCCAAACAATGCTCCTCAGATCATGAAAAGGGAACAAAGGAACAAAGATAGAGATGATCAGAAAATCCAGACCCCTCTCCAAAATAATCTTGTGACTGATGATGGAGAAGGGGAAGAAGAAATTGACCCAGAAATCCACTATCTCGTAGACACCTCCCCTTTCCCTCATTTGACTCAATCAACATACGAGGAGTCTCTCATGGACAATCAACTAAAGGAGCTAAGCAAGGGAGACAAGGCCAACGAAAACCCAAATAGATATAATCTCAGGTCCAAGAAGAAAGCAAGAATGCCTGGTGTTCCTGAGCATCCTATCAGAGCAGAAAATTTTTCTTAAGATGTAGCAGACAACAACAAAAGTAAGAAAGTACAGACCCCTTCTCCAGTGGTCAAAACTCCCGTTCCAGACGCAAAAGAAATTCCAAAGCTCACATCCCATTTTAATCTTGAGCATGAAATCCATAAAATTAGGATCCCTGTACCCCTATCCGAGCTGGTCAAGCATGAAGATTTCAAAAGGAGCCTCTCTAAGCTATTGCAGTCTGAGCCCTCATCTCATCCCTCCGACTCAATCAATTTGCAAGACGAAAATCCAACAGTAATCCTAGGTCCCATGGTAGAATATAGAGATGATTCATCCCCTCCCTTCTATACTTCATTGAACATACATGATAAGGTGCTGCATAAATGTTTGATGGATTCAGGAGCTTCTCATAATCTCATGCCCAAAACTGTCATGGAAGAACTTGGACTAGAAATCACAAAATCATATCATGACTTGTATTCCTTTGATTCGAGGAAAGTGTCATGTCTTGGGTTCATCAAAGATCTGGTCGTGACCTTATTTCAGCTACCCATGAAAAGTGTGGTCATGGATATTGTGGTAGCTGATGTTCCCCCCAAGTTTGGCATGCTATCGTCGAGATCTTAGATAAAGAGACTTGGGGGAACCTTGCAAATGGACCTCACATATGCCACTATTCATATGTTTGTGGGGGAGCATAGAAGACTATACAGATAATCTCAGTTGGCCTATATCATTAGTGATGAAACAAACCCCACCAACCATCCTATCTTTGCGCTTGACATCGATTTGGGATCCAATTTATTACAACTCACCGATGCTCCTGAGCCTCCTCTTAAACTCAGAAAGCAGCCCACCGCTTCTCCTGAAGCTTCCCCTTCCACTAGACCTGTTTGGAAAATGTTCTTTGACAGAGCCTTTTCCAGGGAGAGTGCTAGAGTTGGAGTGGTTTTCATCTCACCATCCCAAGAGACCATACTTTCATCCCACAAGCTAGAATTTGAAACTACCAATAATGTAGCGGATTATGAAGCTCTTGTGTTGGGTTTGAGGGCTACAAAAGACACGGGAATCAAAGAGATATATATGTTTGGGGATGTCGAGCTAGTTGTAAAACAAGTAAGAAATATTTACCAGGCTAAGCATCCGAGGCTCATATATTATAGGAATTAAGTGTGGGATTTGATTGACAGTTTTTTCTTGGATTTGAACATTTAATTCATTCCAAGAGAGGAGAATACAGTGGCTGAATCTTTGGCCGTTTCAACAAGAAATTTCAGAGTCCCTCTGCCACCCAAGCTCAAGTATGATATAGAAGTAAAATACAGACCCTCCATACCTGAAAATGTCAAGAATTGGAAGGTATTTGAGGATGATATTGATATCAAGAGGTTCCTGGAAGATGTTGACAAATTTTCTGCATTACACATAGAACAGGATTCTGATTCTGAAAGTAACTCACATGCTGATGTATTTTTAAAGAAAATCGCTAATCATCATATTGTGTAGTTTCTGAGCAATAACATTCCGAAGGGACTAGTCCCATTGGAAAGGATATTTGACAGTAATGATGTGGCAGTGAAATCTCAGAGGCCAATTGATGATGCTGACATAGCCAAATGCAATATTGGCACAGAGAAAGACCCTAAGTATGTCAAGCTGTCAAGCAACTTGTCAAGGAAACAGAGAGCCAGGTACACTGAGTTATTAAAGGAATTTGCTGATGTGTTTTCCTAGACCTATGAAGACTTCAGAACATATGACACGACTGTTATTGAGCATAAGATTCCACTGAAGGAAGAGGCCAAACCATTTAGGTAGAAATTGAGATAGATAAATCCTATGCTCCTGCCTATTATGGAAAGGGAGGTAAAGAAGTTGTTGGACACCCAAATCATTGTCCCTTTGAGATATTCCGAGTGGGTGGACAACCTGGTTCTGGTGAGAAAGAAGAGTGGGGAAATCAGACTATGTGTTGATTTCAGGAACCTGAACAGGAGCTCAAAGAAAGAAAATTACCCCTTGTCGAAAATGGAACACATATTACAAAGGGTAACTGGCACATAAAGGATATCCATGATTGATGGATTTTCAGGATACAATCAGATCTCAGTCCTACCTGAGGATAGAGAAAAAACATCCTTCACCACTCTTTGGGGTACATTCATGTATGCCAAAATGCCCTTTGGATTGATGAATGCGGGGGCGACCTTTCAGAGAGCCATGGATATCGCTTTCATTGGAGAAAAGGAAAAGTTTGTGGTCATCTATCTGGACGACATTATAGTCTTCTCCAGATCAGATAGAGAGCACTGTGAGCATTTAAAAAGGGTTTTCCTGAAATGCAGGAAATTTGGTCTGTCCTTAAATCCAAAGAAGTCTCCATTTTCCATGAAGGAGGGAAAATTGATGGGCCACATAGTATCAAATGAAGGAGTCAGGATTGATCCCAACAGAGTTGAAGAAATCCAAACCTTTTCACTCCCGAGATCCAAGAAAGAAGTCCAATATTTCTTGGGAAAAAATAATTTTCAGAGGAGGTTTGTTTCCAACTTTGCTGAGATTGTAAAGCTTATAACAACCATGTTGAGGAAAGGAAGCGAAGTCAAATGGATTGTCGAGTCTCGAAATTCCTTTGATAAAATAAAAAAGGCCTTGATTGAAGCACCTGTGCTTATCAGTCCTGATTACTCAAAGGATTTCCTCATTTTTTCATTTGCTTCATTTGACATTGTAGCGACTGTTCTGTTGCAAAAAAATGCTGAAGGATTGGAGCAACCCATTTCCTTTTTCATTCGGGCATTGAGAGATGTTGAGGTGAAATATGACATCATGGAGAAGCAGGCCTACACTTTAGTTAAAGCTCTCAAAGCTTTCAGATTCCAATTTTCTGCAATAAAAGTCATCGCATACGTCCCTTCAGTTACCGTTAAGGAAATTCTCATTTAGCAAGACATAGATGGGAGGAGGAGCCGATGGATTGCCAAAATCCTTGATTTTTATCTAGAGATCAAGCCCACCAAATTGATAAAAGGTCAAGGTTTAGCCAAGTTGCTGGCTGAATCTAATTGCAAAGATTTGGGGGTAAATTTCGTCAATAATTACTCTGAAAGTCAGCAGGATGAGCTGTCTGATACAAATGATCAGGTAGACCCCCCATTAGTAGGATGTCCTTGGTACAAGGATGTCATATATTTTCTAAAAAAATTGTAGCCTCCCGATGGCATGCAAAGGAACAAGGCTAGAGATTTAAAGATCAAATCAATTAAATACTGCCTTGTTGATCAAATATTATATTGGAAAGACCCCCTGGGGGTGATTTTGAGATGTTTAGACTCACACGAAGCAAAAAATATTATGTATGAATTTCACGACAGTCTGTGTGTAGGAAATCACTTCTGGAGAATGATGGCCTACAAAATTCTCAGGGATGGATATTTATGTCCTACTATGTTCATAGATGTTTGTACAAAAGTCAGAGCCTGCGTTAAATGTCAAAGATTCTTTGGAAAGTAGCAACTAATGTCCCTACGATTGAAACTTGTGGTTTCTTCAGGGCCCTTTCAGTAGTGGGGCCTAGACTTCATTGGGGAAATTCATCCTGCATCCAGTGGTCAGCACAAATGGATCCTGACTCCCACAGATTACTTTACGAAGTGGATAGAAGCTATTCCCACAAGGAGTGATTCTCACAGGGTTATCATCGGTTTCCTGGAGGATATCATAGCAAGATTTGGTTGTCTGAGCAGAATCATCACAGATAATGAAACATCTTTCAAAGCCGAACCATTAATCCAATTCTCTGAGTAGTTTGGAATTAGGTTGATTCACTCTACCCCATACTACCCCCAAGGCAATGGACTAGCAGAGTCCTCTAACAAAAGCCTCATCAATATTATTAAAAGAGTATTAGAGGATAACAAGAAAGCATGGGATTCAAAGCTCAAGTTTTCTTTGTGGGCTGACAGAGTGACAACGAAAATATTTCTCTGCGTCCCTCCTTTCTAGCTCGTATATGGATTTGAAGCAGTTTTTCCCTCTTAGTTGGCCTTGCCAGTGGAAAAATTCTTTCAAGATCACCAAGGTGAGCCCGATGACATGACTAGAAGAATCCAACAACTGGTCAAAGTGAAGAAGGGAAGAGAGAAGCTCCTGGATAGAGCACATGAGCATCAACAGAAGATCAAGCAAGCTTTTGACAGGAAGGTGAGAAAAGAGGATTTCCTGCTGGGATATCTAGAGCTTAAATGGGATGCACCCAAGCATGACAAAGGCAATCATACCAAATTTGAGGCCTTGTGGATCGTCCCCTTCAATATTTGTGAGGCATTCACGAACAACACTTACAGGTTCCAGAACCTAGAGGGTAATGAACTTTTTGGTGGCCCTGTAAATGGCCACTTCTTGAAATTTTTTTTTGTTTAAAGCCGCAACCGATGTCCCACCATTGTAAATATCATTCCTGTTTTATTTTTGATTTTGATTTTTAATTTTTTATGATTGTTAGACTCCATAAACCAACAACTAAGACACTATAACTACTTGTTCTTGGCAGCTCGTAGGGAGCATGCCATCCCCTGTTGAGCCAAATGTTATCACATGAAGTTGTTAAGGCCAATAGGCATGTGTCGATTTACCCGAGTCTGTACCCTTGCCCCATTTTCATTATTTTTGTCGACCATGTCCTGACTTTCCCCCCTTTGTAGTCGACATATCCATTTTCTACTTTCCCTTTCTGTTCTGAAAGCTCACTCCCTCGACCTCTATCACTAATCCTTACGTTGTCCAACCATGTCGTTCAAGTCTTCATTGTCACAGGCCACAACACTGAGAGCGGTCTAATATGGACTCAAATCAAGCGGGTGCGAGAATTAGGAGTTCAAATGTTGTAAAATTGTTCAGAAAGGATCGCGAAATCCCGATTCATGAAATCAAAAATCTGGTCCATCCGATCGTGAAGAGCCGAGGGACATTGATATGAAATCGACAATATCGGATGATCATGAATCGAGAGTTCGAGATTATTGTCGTAAAGGTGCATCCATAGCCCAAAATCTCGATACCCTAAAAGCCGATGGTTTCAATTTGGGCCATCCAAATTAAGGGACGCGTAGTGTCGGATCATCAAGATCGCGGTTTCACGGATCGAGTTTCAAAAGTGGAACATGGTGCGAGACCCCAGAAATGCAAAATTGTGAAACGCTCGAGAATTGGGCCCATGGTATCAACACTTGATCACATGGGAAGCAGGTCCAGAAAGAGGGGCCAATGCTCATCGCATAACTGGCATTTCGTGTTGTCAAGGAAATGATCGTGGCCATCCATTTTTAAGCAAGATCAACCGCCGATCTCAAAGGAAATTTCATGATTTTGGGAATCGCGATGTTGGAAGTCAAGGGGAGTGAAAACTCCCGAAACACAAAATCCTGAGATTTCACATCGGATAAGCATGGGTTCACAGCCCGCAGTCGCGTGGGGAAAAGAAAGGGGGCTACGCAGAAGATCAAAGTGCTCGAGTTGGTCACAGAGAAGGATCTGCGTGGTCTCGAGGCTCCATAATTGAATAAAAGGAATTACGAGTTCGCCTGGAGCATTCATGGACATCAGGCTTCACCCTGATCCCGATGAAAGTAGTTAATGAAAATGGGGAAGGTGGTTGAAACCTCATTTCACCACATAAATGGAAAGCATGAAAGAGCCAGTCGTGAGGGGCAGATTGTCAGCCAGAATTTTCCTGTCATAGATTTTCTTGTGAACCCCATACCAATCTGATCTTGCGTCTGACAGAAGGATGCAAGTGCAGCCTGACAGAAGAAGAAGCAGATGCCAGCCTTAAATGAAATGACCAAAGTGGGCTTCTGAAGGGAGCAAGTTTCTTTGAGTATAAATACTCAGTTTTGATATTTTGTCATGGTCAATGGTAGAGCAAAGCTCCCATATTGTAAATTTTTAGTAAAGCCTCTGGCTTCTGGTTATGTATCTTTATTTGAGACTTCTTGTTTAATCCAATTCATCTTTTCTTACTCTGTCTTATTATGTGTCTGATACTGAATGTTCATGATTGAAGGATTCACATGGATTATTGTGACTATGCTGTAATGGATGTTTGATTGTAGTGTTGTCATAATTTTTTCAGTTTCCTGAAGCTCTGAATCCAAGAAGATCTTGTTTTCTGAGTTTTTCCTCCTTAGGTTGCTGGAAGGCCCGACGTTCATAGTATACCTTTACATTATCTTCTCAAGTTCTTCCTCCTACTCACCCTTACTACAACTTACTGACTGAAGTTAGATCAAGACCTCACCTATCTGTGCATACCAACCCAGTTTTCTGAGTTAAAACAATACCATCCTGAGTCTACGTCCATTAGACCGCCTTTATATTTATTTTTCATGACATACAAACTAATGGGTATAAATCTTACCTCTGTTGCAATCTAGGGGTGACTTCTGGTGCTAACAGATCCCTTCTTGGATGCATAGGTGGGTTCGATCCCTCCTTGGGCATAAAGGTGGCATCAGTCTCTCCTTGTACATGTCTGCTCCTCTGCGCACTCTCCTTGCTGGCAAGAGGGGTTGATCCAATGTAAACTTCAGTGGGTTACTCCTCTGTGCACTCTCTATACTGGCACACCAGGTTGATCGAATGAAAATTTCAGTGGGTTTCTCCTTTTTCCACTCTCATTACGGGAAAATGTGGTCGATCAATGGAGTGGTTAATGGGTTTGGGAGTGGGTTTATTTGGTCGAGGGTTTGGCACCAGAGTGTTTTTTATGTTTGAATTTTGATTTTGGTTTATTTTATTTTTTGTTTATTTTGTATTTGTTATTTGTTTGTAATATAATTTATATTTGTATTTGTATATAATGTTTTTTATATATTATATATAATCCCCTTAACTCCTAAAACTACCTAACCACCAAATCCCCTAACCCATGAATCCCTAACTCCTAACCTCTGACCCTAAACCACGTCCAAAGCCCAAAAATAATAGTCTATGTGTTAAACCTTTTAATGGATACCATATGACACTTGCATCTCAAAGATTCCATTTAGAGCCCAGGTAGTGGTTCTAGAGCATGCATATGTTTCCTATGGTGGATGAGGGTGGAGGGTTAACAAGTTACCAAGGTTACTAGGTTGAGGGTTAAAAAGTTGTGGTGGAATATGAATATTGACTAATAGTTAAAATCAATCAACACATGCTCAATATGGGTTAGGAGGTTATAGGCTGGTGGTTTATGAGAGAAATCAATGTCAATGACTTCTAACCAACCAATGATGCATAGATAATGGCATAAAACGTAAAAACACATAATTAACCCATATAAGAAAGTACTTTAATGAGAATAAATATTAGAAAATATATAATCACATACCTCGACCTACATTTCAACAATTCAATATCATTGATCTTTTTCAATTCTAATACTTCTGCGATCAATGGTATTTTGGTGATATTATTTCAGATTCATCGCAACAGTTTATATATCAACTTTTCGGACCAAGCAAATGTCGTCCATCATTAGGAAAAGATATGAAGAAAATCTGATCTTTAACAAGATATTTATATGAAAAATTAGGGTTTAAGCTATAGTGGAGAGTCGACTCATTATTTAATGGAAAACCTAAATATTTCAATTTAATTACCTAGAATGAACATATTAATGAAGAAAAAACCCATCTCCTCAATGTTTTTAAAGATAATGGATATAATGAGCATCTAGGTATACGACCTTCCAAAGTGTCAGTAAAGAACCTAGAGATGAGGAACATACTAATAATGATGTGTCCAAAGTTTTCTTTCCATACATACATGGGACAAGTGATAAGCTTGCTATAATTTTGGTGAAGAAAAAGACCGAGGCAACCTTCAAACCCATTAACACTATCATAAATTCCCTTAGATCCTTCAAAGACCCCACAAATCCCATTAATAAAAAAGGGGTCTATATGATCCCTTTCTCAGGTGGAAAGAAATACATAGGGGAAACAGGTCGTTCCTTTAGGATTAGGATTCAGGAACATGCTGTCAATATCAAGCATAATCACACTCGTCCCTCTACTTTGGTTGAACACTCTGACAAGACCAAACATCACATTTGCATTGAAGAGGCCAAAATTATTGCTAGAATAGACCACTTTCACAATAGAAAATTTAGGGAAGCCATAGAAATTGAAAAACAACCTAACAACCTAAATAGAGATTATGATTGGAAGATTAGTCAAAATTGGATCCCAACCTTGTCCACCAGAACTGATTCTAGGTAATTAAATTGAAATATTTTTAGGTTTTCCATTATATAATGAGTCAGCTCTTAACTATATCTTAAACCCTATTTTTTCTTATAAATATCTTGTTAAAGATCGGATTTTCTTCATATCTTTTCCTAATGATGGACCACATTTGCTTGGTCTGAAACGTCGATTTATAAACTGTTGCGATGAATCCGAAAAAATATCACCAAAATATCATTGATCTTGTTCTTCATCCAACTCCACATCTATATATTCTGGTTCATAATCGACATTCAAAGTATTGGCCATATGAACATCATCATCAATGTCATTTTCGATAATTTCATCGTAGATATGATCATTGAGAACATCGTCATCTACATCTATCTCAACTTGTTCATCTTCTTCGTCTAACAAATATACTTATTCCTTTGCATAATATTATTCGTCAATATCACCTTCTTCCACTACATTATACTTTATAGGCCTTCCTCTTGGATCATATCTAACAATGTATGACCAACCTGCTTTACCTGGAACCTATGAGTAAAAGACCTGCTCACATTGGCTTGGAAGAACATAAGGCTCTATATCCGACTCAATCATCCTTGTACTAACCATGTTAAATCCATTATCATGATCAATAACAATTATTTCATGATCATGTTCATTCATATGTAACCAGTACCATTTGACCTCGAATAGGACTAATTTAAAAGATTTAAAGTCACACTCAAGTATATCATCCAAATACCCATAGTATCTATTTTCAAACACCTTTGGATGCCTATCACTTCTAGAGGAAACATTAGTGACCTGAAAGATTGTAGTTATCCCACAATCAAAGGTTTTCTTCTTGTCATCCAACTTTTTGATGCAAAATTTACGACCATTGCACCACATAGCCTTGTGGTGTTTCAACTACAATATGTCTAGCATGTAAAAAATGCATTGTCAAGTAATAAACATTTTTAAACTTAGTAAATATTTTAAGAAAAAAATATACCACATACATTAATATAATGGAAAATAACTAAAAAATGTGGGTGAATATGCTTGCATGTTTATCTTTTAAACCATATGCTAAATCGATTTCCCTCTGTGTAAGATTGGTGTCTTGATTACGATGAGCCTCTTTAACCAATGTAGCCAGCCCTTCCCATGATAACCTACTATAACATTGTATACATCATTCTATCCATACCTACATCCAATCAAGATTGTTTGCAACGTATAAATGTAGTGTATCCCATTCTTGACCAGTTATATGAAAAAATAACAATTCATCAATAATTAGGTATCATGGTAAATATTAATAATTAATGGAAGAATAAAAATTAAATAGGCATGATTAGATAAAAATGAATAATCAAAATTATTATAGATCTTTACCTTCTAATTACCTTTCACTTTCCTCGTTCTACCTTTCCCCAACATGACCTCCCCTTCAAATTTGTTGATGGATTTGACATCCCAAATGTGAGGCACATTCATACATGTTGATAATTTAGAAATATATTGACATACATGAAGGATTGATATACCATATATCCCTCCACCATAGAACCCTCAAGACATGCTTTTTGTCTAACAAAATCCTTCAATAATTTCAAATGCCTCTCCACCATCCACATTGACCTTGTGTGTACAAGTCCACACATTTCAATCTCCTCAACTTGTTGTATGAGGTAGTGTTCTTGCACATTGAAAAATCTCAGAGGTAGGTACTTTTTCATTTCACACATTAGCCAAGGAATTTCTCTCCTCCAATACTTTATATATTCTTTATGGATTTGCTTAGATGACAACCACCTACACATGATGCAATAAAATCACATGTTTCAACAAAATTTTATACACATTTCAAGTAAAACACATGTCAACAAGTTATGCAACTAACATTTTGCATAGGAATTGATACTTACCTCATGTATTTGTCAAGATCATATATAGTTTGTTTTATGTACTTGTCAAAGTTGTCTAGAAAATATAGAGGTAGAACATATTGTAACAAACAAGTAAACAAAAAATTCTAAAAATATGTATACCACTATATAAATATAAAAAAATAAATACCTTAATGAAGGTATGTTAGCCATGAGTTTTTACCCAACCAAATTCACCTTTCTTTGTTAAGATATTATTAATGTTTGAATAAAATATTATGGGAAATTTAATTTTCCTAATGACCTATTTTACAAAATTGATTTATTTCTCTATAAATAAACATGGAAGATTATATCGGTGTCCATCACTATTTGAATGGATCACATTTTGCATTGCATTATTGTCTTCCTGAATGTCACTACAAATTTTGACAATTTTTTCTTTGTCACTCCTTATATCTAAGATTCTCCATAATTTTTATGTTACATTCTTCTTCATATGAATTGCATCAAATAAATGAGCTATTTGTAGGTTCTCATAGTAGGGAAACCTACTGAATTGTATAGGGTAACTTTTCATTCCTCGTGGAATCACATTAATTCCTTGACGACCTTTATGAAACATAAATGAAATTACAACAATAATTGTTAGATACAGTAAACAAAATTCCGTACAAATAAAAATTGTAAAAAATTATATATGATACATAAACTAATTGCTTACGTTGATGATTTATATTATATTCCAACCTTCATATGTGAGATGTCATTATTCATGGTTTTATTCCAGTCACTTATTTCCCATTGAAAAGATGTTTTTCAGTAGTTCGATACATATGGTTATTAGGGAAGAAGTGCCTATACTCATCAAACACCTCCTTTCCTAAACTTCTTTAATGATGAGAATTCATACTTGGACCACAAACTGGACATGAAAATTTACCCTTTGTTTGAAGACCTACAAGATATGGATTAATGTCAGTATCAATTATATACCAATGAATTATTTAAAAAACATGCATGATATTTTCATAAAATTATATACTATTACATTATATAGTACATTAAATACCAAAAGAATGTGTTAGCCCTAGAGCATCATGAATTTTCCATGGAATTGAAATTGCTTTCGCCCTATTGGTCTAGAGATGCCATACATAGTGATGTCATCCCATAACTTTAGTAGCTCGTCGATAGGAGGCTCAATATATGCATTCATATCTTTAAATTGGTATTTATTTGATTGATTGAAAACACACACACACACACATATAATCAATTATGAATCAAACAAAACAAATGAAATGTTGCGTTCAAAAAATTATTGTAAACTAATACCTGGAACAATCATTACCAACATTGTGTGCTCCCTCTTTATTCAAATCCAAGGATGAAGGTTATTGTTTATAACAAGAATAGGTCACATTGAGTAAATAGACTTGACCTCTCCAAATGGATTGACACTGTCAGTTTCCAATGAAATCCTAACATTACAAGGTTATTCTTTAAAAAATAGCCATCTTTCTTTGATGTTCCTAAATGAAAAGTCATATGAAGGCATTCAAAGAACACCATATTCACTTATGTTCTGTGCATGGTAATCCATAATTTGTGCTATGATTTGGCACCTGAACAGTCGTTGCAAACATGGAATTATGGGAATATGACGAAGAATACTGCAAGACACATTTTTCGTTACTTGATCGGTTTGATATCTACTAATTTGACATTGCAACCATTTCATTTCCAATGCATTTTATCCATTATATATAATATAATCATTAGGATATGCATCATTATCTTGATATTTCATTCCAATATATTTCATAATGGAAGATAATTATCGTTATGTGCAAGGTAAAATATTTGATGATGGTAAGAGAAATTCACCTAACAATCTACAACATAAAATATAACTAGTTAATGTAAACAATATTAATAGTAAATATTGCATCCTTAATCTACACATTAATTAACACTAAAAATAGAGAAAACAAAGTAGACCTTTTATGTATATATGAAGAATTATATTATATACCTTACGATCTGGGTGAGACAAGTGTTTGAAAAACCATTCAATACCTTCAAGTTCACCAACAACAATATAGGAGAGATAACATTCTTCCTTGATCCTTCATAAAGGGGTTGTTGTGACTTCTCAATCAAAGGTACGTTGTGAATATCATCAAAATTGTCATCCATTGGAGCAAAGGTGTATTGGATAAATATATTTATACCATCATTCTCAACTATATTATCAATGTCATATTCTTCCATTGGACTAAATTTGTCTCCAATATTCACTCCACCTTCCTTAGTGTGTACACCAAGAATTATAATACTACTTGGAACATTCCCAATATCGCACTTAGGACACCCTTTCTTTATAATTACAAACAATCAAATAAAACTAGTGCATGTAACAAATATTAAAAGGATATAAATTTTTACAAATACAATCAATATAAAAACATATAATGAGTAACTTACCAAGGGATGATATTAATACCCCCTTCAACATGCCCAAAATTTCTACAATGTCTTCCAGTTGTTGTTATTAAAATTATTCTTCTATTGAAGCCTCTACATTGACTGCAAGGGAAATTAAATTTCTTGTCACCCTTTCATTCAACGTTGAAAATAACCTTTGAAGCGTCCTTTCATTTTCCTCTAGAGTAATGTTATATGTCGTTGTAATTAACCTTGAGAAATCAGAAAGCACAAGTGATTTTAGTGTTTGTTTTATGTTCTTGAACTTCTCCCTTAGTTCTGATATCTTTGGGATATCACTGTACACTTCAAATTTTCTACACAAATGATTGAATTCTTGGAAAAGATAGTTAACATGTAGGTTAGTAATCATAGTAAGTTCACCATATTACAAAGAAAGCAATATGATCAGAAGAATATTTTCAAACAAACCTCACAATGAGATTCGACAACCAAATTATAAGTAGTTTTCTCCTTCTAGTCTAGATAATAACTTCCCAAGTGCTCTGTATGATATCATGAATCCATGATTGAGGTTGCAGTCATGGTAGGTCTCTCTAGGTTTCTCTTAGTTAAGAATTGTTGAGCTATCATCCAATAATAAGTAATGAAGATAAAATCATAAAATGTCATGTGGGATCGCCACTTATGTTTTACTTAAACATCTTGCAAACAAGATAAGAATGGTGGTGCATGTGTATAACTCAACTTCAAGTAAATTTTAAAGCAGTTCATATTTATAAATGTAACAATACATATGTATTCATGCATGTAATCCCAAACCAATGTATTCTACAACTCTTTACTAAATTATGGGCACTAATCACCCTAGTGCAACATCCCACACAACAATACACCAAGGTAAGTTCATTCAACTAAATAATTGCTAAAACCAGTCCTTACTAACTACAAAATATATAATATATATTTTTAGAATATAAGATGCTAACTATCCATTACGATAATTATATGAGTATAAATAAAATTAGATACAATGATGACAATAGGAAATTTATCTATTCTTAATCAACATTACTATATTCTTCATCATCATCAAATTCACAATAATATCATGATACAATTATCAGGTAGCATTTTAAAAGGTCTAAAATCACTAATCATCAGATCATACAAGAGATAGAAAGGATAAACAATGTCTACCTGCCTGAACCCTACCCTGCAAGGTTAGGACCTTCAAGAAACATATTCAATGCTCATAGTCCAAGATTCATCCGATTGATATTGACCATTTAAGGTCTTAGGACTGGCAGTTGTTCTGAGGAACATGAAGGTATCTACACCCATAACCAATCCTAGTTTAAATTCATGACTAAAATCAACAGTAAGAAAACAAGAATATTCCATCTATGTATTGAATGAGCAATCAATATATTAAGAATTACTTTAGTACAAGTTGAGTTTATAATCAATTGATAACATACATGCTCTATCACAAGTTCCAGACCATTAATCAACTAACTATATCAATATTTTTCCTAAAAAAAGATATTTTACATTTGTCAAGATCTATTTGGTAGTTTAGCACAAATTCTATAAGTTTTATAAAAGTGACGCACCATTATAATCAAGTAAAATTTCCTCTCAACTATCCTTTTAAGGTTGCGCATTCGACGTTTTGTTTAATTAATTCGAAGCACAACTAAGTTTATAAATACTTAGTTGATTTGTGTGTTCCGTTCACTTTTTAACGTATCCAAGAATCGTTAGAGTCTAATCCTTTTAGGAATTCCTAGAATGATGAAATATCATTCATCAACAATAATTAACAACAAGGAAAACATATAAAAACAACTTGTAATATAACATACATACAAAAATAAGTAATAGTGAAATCCTAATGATACATTCATTTCACTTCTTAAAAATTAATCAATTTTTAAAAGTCTCCTATCCAATACAAATTATAATGCCAACACCATATTATGTAAAGATATCTAAGGTTTCCCAATTTAATGTCTCATACTTTACTTAATTTCAATTGACAATAAGAGTGAAGTTTACGACTGACCCACCTATGAATAATGACATTATTAATTAACATCAGTTCACTATTTATCAAACTACCCATACCAATACTCGTTTTGGTTGGCACACGTTCAACAAAAGACCTAGAAACATGATTAAAAACTCCTGAGTAACTAAACAATTTTTTTGAATATGAGTTTATTGTTCAAGGTTTTAGAACTAAGTTATATAAGTGTCCATTCCAAAGACAACATGACGGTAAAAATTAAACCCCATTATGTGGAAAATACTAAATATATATGTTAGCTTCACTTATCAGTAATTACAGAGTGAGTGAATAATCGTAAGAACTATTACCGCCCTCTAATAACCACAAAAGACGTATTGGGCGACTATAAGTTGATAATTAGACTCTCTGAGTTGCTAGTTAACCAGAATATCAACAATGAACGATGTTCATGGTCAAAGGAGTCAGATTAAGGGGGCACAATAATTTAGGAAGGAATTAAGAAAAAAATAAGGATCGAAGCATATGGAAAAAGAACCGATCCTAAATTGAGGCAACAAATTCGGAAGGAAGGATACTACGTCCCCCTTTTTTTTTAACTCCAACTATTTTTGTGAAGACCATACTTCCAAGATTTAGTTTACAGTACGGTAAGCACTAAGAATCGAACCTGTGACTTATCGAAGCTTCCACCAGACTACTTTTGCAAGATATAAAGAGAAATAACGTAATGCTTGAGGAATCAATGCAACATACATATATTCATTAAGGAAATAATTTGTATTTGAGTTTTGACAAGGAAGCAAGGAATACATAGAACTTACAGAACTTACATCAATTATTCTTTGAAAAAGGTAGAAGGAAATCTCACTGTATGAACGATAATTGATTCACTAAGTTATGAGAGTAGATCGAAAGGAGAATTCAACCTTGGATTGAAGCACGCAATCTCTAAGTTGGGGTTGTTCGACAACACAGGTATTCCAACAGAGGACGAACACCTTCAGTAACCACTCACATAACCAAATCAAAGATCAACACACCGATGT
>JASDQU010101107.1:201733-216959 GCA_032191745.1 Picea mariana
AGGCCATATTTTCATTGAATGTTACGTCTCTGCTGACTTCGATCTTGTGTTTTTCTGGAATATATATTCTATAAGCTTTGGATGAATCACTGTATCCCACGAATATC
Source organism: Picea mariana (assembly GCA_032191745.1). Classification (NCBI taxonomy): domain Eukaryota; kingdom Viridiplantae; phylum Streptophyta; class Pinopsida; order Pinales; family Pinaceae; genus Picea; species Picea mariana. The sequence goes on from JASDQU010101107.1 coordinate 201,841, forward strand.
CCTTTCTTTCCTGAAGGTTCTAGTTTATTCCTCTTGTCCTTGGGAATGTGAGAGTAAACGGGACATCCAAATATTCTTAGATTTTCCACATTAGGTTTCTTACATGAGAAGGCTTCTTCTAGTGTCATGTCCTTCAATATACGATGAGGAATTTTGTTCTACACATAGATTGCTGGCATTGTTGCTTCTCCCCATAAGAACATGGATAGACCTTGATCATTTAGTAAGGCTTTTACGGTTTCTTCAATGGATATGTTCTTTCTTTCTGCTACACCATTTTGTTTAGGATTATGGGGAACAATTAGCTCCCTCCTAATCCCTGCCGATTTGCAGAATGCAACGAATTCCTTTGATGTGTATTCTCCACCATTATCGGTTATTAGCATATTGATATTCTTATTAGTGAGGTTTTCTATTTCTTCTTTGAACTCCTAAAACTTGTTGAATACTTAGTCTTTTGTCTTTAGTAGATATAGCCAAGTATTTCTTGAATATTCATCTATGAAGATTACGTAGTAGGAAGATCCTCCTAGAGATTTTAGTGGCATTGGACTACAAACATTTGAGTGTATCAGATCTAGAATCTCCTTAGATATGTTTTTGTTGCTTGGGAATGGTTTCTTGATATTCTTCCCAAGAGCACATCCTTTGCAGATTCCTTCATGTGTAGACTGCAACTCTGGTATTCCCTCAACCATCCTTTTGAGAAAGGGTAATGCTTGATAATTAATGTGAGCATACCTTCTATGCCAAATCTCATTGGGGTTGACTTCGTTGTGTACAAGAGCTTCTTCATTTTGTTCTAGTAGTCTATATAGATTTCCTTCTCAACTTCCACTAACCCTAGCATTCTCTATGCTGGAGTCTTTATGCCATGATAACACATTTCCATCCAGGAAATCTATTCTATTTCCCTTGTCTTCTAGGCAAGATATCGATACAATATTCTTTTTTAAACTAGAAACATATAAAACATTTCTTAAGTGAACATAGTTACCTGTTTTCGTTTTGATGGAGGCTTGTCCAAATCCTTCTACGGGGTAAGTGGTTTTGTCTCCAATCTCTACCTTGTACGAGGTATTCTTCTCATTTAGATTTGAGATTCTGGCTTGATCTCCTATCATGTGCCTAGAATCTCCACTATTGATTATCCACATGTCATCCTCAATCGTTCCAGTAAGTGCTGAGTAGTGTAAAAGACTGATCGTTTCACTCATGTCTTCGGTTGACTGGTAATTGGTCATGCCTTGATCCAAAAATTCAACTTCGTCGTTTTTGTCTTCTGAGAGATCCAAAAGGTGTGTTGAGTTAGGGAGCATTTGAATATCTTCTTTTTGAGCGAGATGCTCCATCACAAGGTGCCAGATATGAGATTAGGGTTTCTGCAACTGCTTCTGCTAGTAACCCTAGTGGCAGTGTCTTTGGAAGCTGCTCCTGCTAGTAACCCTAGTGACAGTTCCTCAACGAGCTCAATATCCTAGCGACTATGCTTCCTTCTAGCCTTTAGACTGAATGAAGGAGGTGTGGGCCCATAACCTATTAGAATATGAAAGATTGTGCTCATTTTACCATTGAAAATACCCTTGTCACCCAACCATAGGCCGAAGCCACCCTCTGAGCACCTTGACTTTGATAGAGAAGAGAATTCTGGTACCAATCCAATAGCCAAGAGAGGCTAATGCACCAAGCAATAAGTAACCAAGTTGATAGATAGTCCCACCCAAAAGTTGGCGCAGTACCTTCCCCAAGACTTGCACACAAGACTGCAACTGTACTACGCAAAACTGGCTCTCTGAAACTGCTGAGAAGTGTGTCAAATGAGAGACTAGCGCCCTATATTTATAGTGGTTCTGGCAAACTTACTGGGGCTGACTTCTCCTTCTGGGTACTAATTAATTCATATTAATTATATTTCTGCAACCGACATCTTGTCTAGGGTTTCCTTCAATTATTTTCTTCCTTCTGGAACATTTTAATCTTGTCAAAGGTCACAATAGAGGTTCATACCTCCCGAAGCTACCATAATATCAACACAGATTTCATGTCAATGAAATATATGTAGGAATCATTGATGTGTTGTCATTGATGTCAAACAGTATAATAATATGCAGAGATTAAATGTCAGGAGGGTTAGCGAATGAAGATCAAAGCTCAAAAGAGATGACGCAATGAAACTTGGAAGGGAAAGTGCATTGTAGAAACATGATCAGATCAAGTCAAGACCGTTGAATACGCAAGCACCATATCAACGACAGGGATGGATTGTGGAGAGAAAAAGGAGAATTAAAAAGCGTGTTATTCCCAATCCAGCAATCAGTCTAGAACGTCAGATTACAAGAGAAGGATCGTTGGATGACTAGTCAATGATTATATCAAATAAGGACCGTTGATACGCAAGCRCTAGATCAACGGAAAGGATAGATTGCGGAGAGAGAAAGGAGGATTAAAAAACATGTTATTTCCAATCCTGTAATTATTCTAGATCGTCAGATCTTATAGATTCAAAGATCGACGACTATGGTTGATCCACCAAATGATCATATTAAGTYGTGATCAATGGATATGCAAGCACAGATCAAGGGTAGGGATTGATTGCAGAGYRCGAAGGGAGAATTAAATAATGCGCTAATTCCAATCCCGCAATTATTCTAGACCGTCRATCGTCACCCACCAAATAGATCTACGGTTGGCATCAGTTCCACTACCAACGAGCAGTTTTCCATTTCGAAGCTCGATGATAGTTTTAAACGTCGTGCTAGTTGGGACCCCGCAATCATCTCTGATTGTTGATCTACTCCGGGACCATTCTCGACCGATGAATCAAGTTGAGTGGAAGGATATGATAAGAAAGGCAAAAGGGCTAAGATTTCGAATACCCAAATTCTCGATAGCCGTTGGATCACTTTAAGTGGAAGGATAGGATAAGTAAGGAAAAAAGTATGAGATATCGAATCCTCGAATTCCCGATAGTCGTTGGATCACTTTAAAGTGGAAGGATTTTATAATCAAAGAAGAAGAGTTGTTGGATTTAAACCAAGGCAAAGCAGCATCACAGACAATTCGAGTCATCGATCTAAGATCATGATCAATGAACAACATTCATTTCGGGTTAAAAGTTGTGAGGAGGTTACACTTCGGGGAATCTCACTTCGAGAGAACTGCAAAGTGGAGAAATCGAAAGTCCCAAAGGCCGAAATATCGAAGTGGATATGAGTCGTTTGATTAGAGGAACACTTCGGAAAGTATCTTGACCATTATATCAAGAAGAAAAATATGTGCCACATCGGGAGATCTACGTCAGTAAACCATGTCAACAAGGACACAGTCATATAAGGACAAGTGTCAAGATGAAATCGACATTTCAGGTACGTGTAAATCATGAATCTAAGTGACACGTGGAAGCCACTCGTCTCATGCCACATAAGCAAGTTACATCACTCCGGGAGTTTTACTTCAGGAKTTTCACCACCAACAAATGACCTAAGTCCCRAAGTGGACATGAGTCGTCCGATCTGAAGAAAACTTTGGGAGCATTCTCAACCATTGATCTAGTACAGTGGAAGGATAGCGTAAGAGGAATAGATGAAATATCGAAGTAAATGAGAACCATCCATCTAATCAGGAGATTAAAAYGTGACCGTTGATTCTGATAAGTGATCAAGCACTCGCTTGGCCTAGCGTCTGGTCACCGCCTGTGGTCATATGGAATAAGTAAAATAAAGKTAAATGAATAATGCATCGCTTAAGTTCATAAGCCCGTAGTTTTGCGATGTCGGTCATATGAAAATGGTTTGAAGAAAGTGCCTATGCAGAACTCAGTTTTTGTAATAATTGCATAGATTTGGGATCGAGTTAAAAGATGAAATTGATCCATATCTATGATCAATTTATGAAAATCCTTCACGGTAAGGTTTGAATAATAACAGATAGCATGGTTAAGCTAAATGAAGAGGTGCAATGGTCCAAACGAAAGGACACAATGTGTTATAACTCACACCAGTTTAAAGATTATATAAATGAGAAAGAGTAGTGAGAAGAAAGTGTCTCTGTAGTTCAAATAAGGAGATCAAAATGGAAGCATAGTTCAAGAAGAAGAACTATTGGTTCTAATGGGACTGTCAATGTCTTATTGAAGATTAAGAATAGAAGAAGACGGAGCAGCAGTTATGCAATCCAGTATTTGATATAGAAGACCTTTATTGGACTGTAACAGATTCATTGAAGATTAAATGACAAAATCTAGAGAGCTAGAGATGAAGTTTGGCTGCAGATAACCAAAAGACCATATCAGCAGAGGTTGCAATAGACAAGTAGAAAGTGCAACAGTTAATAACTCTAAGAAGACTTGAAGACTTGATAGTATCTTTGTGTGTTTATGAACACCTTGAACAGAGTACAATAAAATATTTATAAGTGTTATAACCTGCATAAAGAGAGGAAGGGTGGAGCAAGGGAAAACAGGTGGAAGTCAAAAAGTCAAATCTGATAGGACTTGTGTTAATGGCTACATGAATCATATTCAATGAAGAGCAGAAAAGATTGAATTACATTGTGAAATTAAGGGTGGTTGGGTGGTGCAAGGGAAGGTTGGAGCCTACAAGGGAGTAGGTGCTTCCTTTTCAATTGTAACTGACTAAATAAGGAGTCGTAGCCTCCTTCCAGCTGTAGTTGGTAAATAGGGTGTCAAAGTGTCCTTTCAGTGGTAGTTGATAAAATAGGGGGTCGTAGCCTCCTTCCAGTTGTAGCTAGTAAATGGGTTGTGGAAGCATCCCTTCAGTTGTAGTTGAAGAAACATGGGGACAGTCTCTCCATCAAGTTGTATCTTGAAAATAGTTTTGTAAAAGAACAATTTATTAATGAGAAAGGAGTTGGTGGTTTTCCCTGTTGGGTTCCACGATAAAATCATGTGTTCATAAGGGTTTGTTGTTCATTATATATGGATTAATTGAATAATTAATGTGTGTGATTAATATAGATGAAATTAAAAAACAAAAAGTAGGAAATATTGATTCACCCCCCGCTCTCAATATTGTTGGATATTCCATCACTACTAGGGGAATCAACCACCCTATTTTCCTTTCCTTTAATAAGTTTGATTTCAAAATCAAACTCACTAAGGAGAGACATCTGCCTAGCTTATCTAGCATTGAGTTTTGGTTGATCAAACAAATATCTCAATCCACTATGGTTTGTCATAAGTACAAATATTCTACCTAAGAGGTAACACCTTCACATTTTTAAAGCATGTACTATGGCAGCCAATTCCAAATCGTGGGTCACATAATTGATTTCATGCTCATTCAATTTTCTGGATTCGTAGCAAATCACATGCCCTTCTTGCATAAAGACTCATCCGAGTCCTTCCTTCCATGCATCTGTACACACAAGGAAGTCCTTGTTTGGGTCTGCAATCTTCAGCATGGGTGCATTGGTTAGAAGGTATTTCAGCTACTAGAATCTCTCTTCACATTATAATGTCCAAATTAATTTAACTCCCTTTTTATGGAGGGAGGTGATTGGGAAACCAAGCTTGGAAAACCCTTTATGAACCTTCTATAGTATCATGCTAGGCCCATAAAAGATCTGATATCAGATACATATTTTGGAGTAGGCCAATCCATAATGGATTTTATCTTTTCAGAATCAACTGCCACTCCTTCTTCATATATAACATGGCCTAAATAATGGACTTGTTTTTGGAAAAATTCACACTTACTAAACTTTTCATAGAGCCGATGCTCCCTTTTCACTTGAAACACCAACTGGAGATGTTCTTCATGCTCTTCTGTACTCTTAGAATAGATTAGGATATCATCAATGAAAACCAACACAAATCTTTCCAAGAACTTACTGATTACATTATTCATTAGAAACATAAAAGTGGATGGTGCATTGGTAAGCCCAAATGGCACCACCACAAATTCATAGTGCCCATATCTTGTCCTAAAGGTTGTTTTTTGGATGTATTCATCCTTAATTTGGACTTGAAGGTATCCAGACCTCAAGTCAATATTGGAGAAAATTGTAGCACCACTTAATTGGTCAAACAAGTCATCAATCCTTGGCAAGGGATATTTATTATTAATGGTCATCTTATTGAATTGTTTATAGTCTATGCACAACCTGAGTGTGTCATCCTTCTTCTTCAAAAATAGATATGGTGCTCCCCAAGGAGACACACTAGGCCGAATGTAACATTTTTCTAGCATCTCCTTTAGTTGCAGTTTGAGCTCAACTAGCTTTGGCGTGCTCATTCTATAGGGTGCTCTAGACATTGGCACCACTCCTGGTACAAGTTCTATTGAAAATTCAATATCCCTTCTTGGAGGTAGACCTGGTACCTCTTATGGAAACACATCTTTATACTCTCTTAATATAGGATGGTCCTCTAGGATTGGTTTATTGTCCTCAACAGAGTTCAACACTTGTATTTCATATAAAGGACATCCTTTTCTGCAATACTTCTTCACTTGAAGGGCTGATATTTGTCTCACTAAGACATGCTTTTGAATTCCTTGTAGGGTTCTTTTTCTCCCTTCTTCATATTCACACTCCAAAGTTTTTCTATAATATTCCAACTTGGCTTTATGGGAAGCCAAACAGTCCCTGCCAATCAGTAGGTCATAATATCCTAAAGGAAGCATGTTTAGGGTTGCTTGGGTGGACAATCCATTCACAATTAATTGGCATGCTGGTATGACCTTTGTCACTTTTCTTTTTGTTCCAGTGGCCAATTGTACCAGCCATGATTTAACATGTTTTACTTGTTGCAATTTACATTTCTCAATAGTTTGAGGGGAAACATAACTCAGATTAGAACCAGGGTCAATTAAAATGGAAACTAGATGGTTGGGAATCATACCTTCCATATCCATCACTGAAGCTTGGTGGTAAGCTTGTCTATTATCTAGCACTGCATAAATTTGTGGCATGCTCCTAGCCACATCATTGACTGTGGTAGCCTCCTAGATGTTGTAGACTCTCTGATGGTCCCATTGCCTATGTGGGAAGTCCCTCAGCAGATTTTATTCTCCACAACCCCAACATTTCAAGGGTTCTCTCTTGTATTATGAGTCTTTTCTTGGGCTGGTCCAAAGTGTTTATTACCACTCTGAGATGGAAAATTCTATTGATATACAATTTTAGTAGGAAGGCTCATCTTAGAGCCTTTCCCGTGACTCTTAAATCTTGAGGATTTAAACCCCTTCTTCTTGAATCCCAATTTACTTTTCTTCTTCCAGTCCTTATGAGGCTCTGCCTTGTTTTTGAATTTCTCATAGTAGTACCTTTCCTTTCGATTAGTGTCTTCTAAAGTCTTAGGTTAATCAAATTCAATTCTGTCCTGGAAGGACTAAGGCAGTCCACTAATAAATCATTGCATCTTTACCTTTTCATCCTTTATGTAGGGCACATACCTCATCAGCTCAAGAAATTTGTTGATATATTAATCTATTGTGAGTTGTCCTAGCTTGAGTTCATAGAACTCCTTGGTCTTCCCATCATAGTATTTTTTAGATAGATACTTCTTCTTAAAGTATTTCTCAAGTTGTTTCCATGACAAGTCCTTCTCATGGATTCCTTTCACATTCCTAAGTTCCTCCCACCAAATGGAGGCCTTTCCATTCAAGTTGAAAATGGCTATTTGGGACTTTAAGTTTTCAGAGTAGTCATGGATTTTGAAGTACTTTTGCTTCTTCCCCCTTTTTAATTTCTGCATCGAAAGTGGGTGGTTTGGCTTTCTTAAACTCTTGAGGGTCATGGCTCTTGGAATGTTTCATCTTCTTTCTTCTCCTCTAGGAATGTGAACTAGTCTCACTACTAGACAATTCCTTGGAGTTGTTAGTTTCCTCACAAGAGGATTCTTCCCTTGAATGTCTCTTGGCTCCATTTTGGGCCTTTCTTTGAGGCGCTCCTCCTCGTGTGGCTACTTTCAGGGCCATGCTTTTGTATCTCAAAGGGACTTTGGGTTTTCTTAGTATGATGTCTATCCAAATTACTAGTTGTTGGCCCATGTTGTAGTTTCGTTTGTATATAGGATAGGATTTGTTGTAGGATTGCATTAATTTCAGTTTGTTTCTCCTGTTCTTTTATCATCCTTTCATTGTCAGCCTTACAACTATGTAATTCTACCATGAGGCTTCTTACAATTTCATCCAAATCTGGAGGGGTTTCCACCGCCCTCCTCTCATTATATTCTTCTTCTCTATTGTGGGAGCTTTCCCCCAACTCATGGTGTGTCACCATTCTTTACACCGTAGTTTTCCTTGTTATCCACTAACTGTTTGAGTGTTGATAAAACATTTTTTGTTAGTTAATTATCTACTAGTTTATGAACAACACGTGCAATTTGTAAGGTGAAGTCAGCTTAATTATTTGGAACACTAGCAACACACGGTTCATATTTTTTTTTGAGCATACAACAACAACAAAAAATTTTGTTCCTCTCTTCGGTAGTGGTTTAAATAAGCTTCTTATGAATGGGGTAAGATAGGGTGCTACCCCTTAAAAGTTCTCTAATAACATTTTATTCGACTCGTTCATGAGCCCAAACAGGCCAAGTGTTATTCCCCGTTTTGATACCACTCTCTCACACACCCAACCCCTAAGTATCTTTTTAAGGGATGGGGTATAAATTTTTCACTTTTCGCAATCATCTCAAATATCCTCTATCTCAGCTCCATTGTCTTCTACTCATCAAGAGCTTTCCAACAACGGTAAATTCACTCATAATTGAGCTCTGGAATGAAGGGTTATGACTTTCCGAAGTTCTTGGATTTACATAGGCCACATCTATCTTACCACCACATGTCATCCTCTTGACCTCACATTTTCCATGCCAGTTGATGTGGTGACACCCTGGCCTTGATGTGGAACTAGCCTAGCTTGCCACCATGAAAATTCGATCCACACAAGCCTGCAACTATCATAACTTAGACCTTCTCCCGGCACACGCTTTGCTTACCTCCGACGGATATGTTGTCAAGGAATATTCCCTTTCTCTCGAATACACAATCTCAATGCATGCAAGATCTCTCGATCTACGGTCAGGATCCATTCAACACGTAAGGTTCACCAATCCTACTGGACCCCACTCAACTCATCAACCCATTGAAGATTAACATGCACCATCACACTGATGTTCTTAGTCATCAATTCATCATGTCACCGTAGGGCGCTTAGTCTAGCTCGACTAGAGGATGACATTTGTCCCTCTCCTATAGTTCAATTAAAATACTTAATTAATATTTCGTAGAATACCATTCTTTGGTAATTAATTACTTAAACCTCATTAAGGACAATTATTATCCACAAACTAATTATCCAGTAATTAATTTTTACTTAGCTTAACACTCATGGCCCAGTGATTACTGAGGTTTTACTTTCTTTTCCCTCCTTTTAGAAGTAGTTTAGCACTAACTCAATTAATTACTCATATGATAACTATGAGTATTATATTATAACACAATGAGGTTAATTTCTCCATAATTACTTAAGTTGATTAACCTTAATTAAGGTATATAATTCAATCCCTCCTAGACATGCAACTCCATACTAAATTTTTACATAATTTCACACACACACATATATACACTCAGGAAAATGATTAACTATATTCTTGATATTTATTATTACGAAATTGTTCTTTTATTAATTATATTATAATGTAATTATATTTAATTATATTATAATATGATAAAATATATCAAAGGATCACTTAGGATTATTAATATCGATTAATACCTAAGCCTCTGGATGTCAGTGAAAATTCCTCATCGTGCTTTTATGAATGTACCCAAATCTCCCAAATGTCAGAGTTCCAGAGAGGGTCCCATGTATAATATGTCTTTATGCAAATACAAGTGATTATACTACCATGCAATATAATTAATTTTTTTTAATGTTTATTATAACATTGGAATACAGGAAAATAGATTCGGCCTTCGGCCATTTTTCTATTACACTCTGTCTTCCCCAAACATCTCGGAGTCCAGAAGTTCCGAACTCTCGGAGCCCCGAACTCCCGAAGGGTCCACGCTTACACGTGATTTCCCTTTAAATATTAAATTAAAAAGGGAAAAAGGGTTGGTACTTCGTCATGTACAAATATCATAATAAACACATTTAAATTATATTATATTACACATTTTTGGAAATTATGTTTAGGTTTATAAAATCTTCAAATATTATATTTAATATTGGAATGAGAGAGAGAGCTCTCTAGGTCAACTCCTTTGACTCTCCCACACATCCTTTATACTCAAATATCCCGGAACCCTGAAGCCTCTAAGTGGCTCCACTTATGCATCTTTCCACATTATTTCATATTTAAAAAAGGGAAAAAAATAGGGTTGACCTTATCCATGTGTAGATATTTCAATAAACTTTATTATAATGTATTATAATAATATGTTTTCTTGATAATGGCACCCAAGATTAATAATTCTCTAACATTACATTTAACATTGGAATGAGGGAGGCTCTCCAGGTCAATTACTCCGACTCTTCCACACAATTCTTCATTCTCAAATAACCCATAATTTCGGAGTTCTGGAGTCCCGAAGGGGACCCACTTGTATTACATTGTGGTTTAAATACGATGAAATACTTTGGATTATAATATGATATATATTGTAATAAAGGTATATGATATTGAGTTACATTAATTGATCATTTTAAATACCATACAATACAATCAATTATTTTTCTTATCTTTGCAGCCTTGCACGGGGAAAGATAGGGTTCGGGAATTCGACGACTTTGGCTTGTGAGTTCCATCACTTCAAACACCCCAAAGACCACGAAATGGTTAAAGTGTTTGGTCATGGGTTGTGCCTTGGTATTGAAATAATAATAAACTATATTCTCTTTGGTCTCAAGTATTTTACGCTCCAAGAATTTTAACCCCCATTTTCAGAATAATGATAATAATAATAATATGTATATATACATATATACATATGTTTCCATAGTCTTGCACAATTTTGTTACCTGGAAAATTCGAAGGAAAATATTTTCTTACAGGAAAATAAGAAAAAGAGAAATATAAATTGTATAATTATAATCTCTCCCTTCTAGTGGGTAAATGAGTAAATTGTATTTCCTTATTACCGTGTTTTACTACTCTTACTGAATTTAAGGAAATTGGTCCTAAGACAAAGATTTACCTCCATGGTAAATTTTGGTGTTTATCAGAATTTACTAGCCACCAAAATTTAAGGGGATTCTTCCCAAATTTAGGAGATTTAACACAAGTTTAACATAAATGTTTAATTATGCCCCAAATAGAATTTTGAGAACTTTTGTATTTTAATTCAATTAGGAAAATTTCATGTTTATTTCCTAATTATTTTTCCTCCATAATCATTTATAAGGATTTTTAATGTATTTCCATATTTGGGATTATTTCCTAAATTCCACATAGATCTAATATCCTCTCAGATTTCTAGCATAGGATTTGAGGACATACTAAAATAGAACACTGTTATGAAAAAAAATCACTCTCTTCTTTCAGATGTCTTATAGATATTTTTAACTGTTCAGTCATCATTTCCCAAGTATGTCAACCACAACATCCACTCCCATAAATTTAGCACATGAAATCACATGGTGAAGTTGTTCACCCACATAGAAATTTAATTGTATCATTTCCACATCCACACTTGAATTCTCAAGGAACTTTTAACACAAAACTGAACTTATATTGCTCTAAAAACACAGTCTATAATTATTTATGAGATTAACACCGTAGAGATTTTTGGAAAAATATACTTATCTAGACTCCAGAAATTGTTTCAACTGCTGAAAGGGGTGCCCTTTTCCACCCAACCGTAGGCACAACAACTCATGGGCGGATTTACCGCTGGMCACCCCCTATCTAGATCATGATGCTCTAAGAGAGACTCTTCCTTCTGTTCAACAACAGCTAGGGAYGGAGGCTACTCTCCTCCTCCCATAGGAACTTGAAAGATTGGTTTTCTCTCCATAGAGAAAGGGGGTCTACAATGAGTGCCTCCTCAGTCGCTCATCTTCTTTGCAACCTCGTTTATCAACTTGGACTAAAAACGTTGCCCAACAAATTCTTGTACCCAKAACATATTTGTTTCTCAGTTCTCTTCAAAACTAGAGAGCTGCACATGCCCTCTTTTTTCAGAAATGGTCACCAGACCCATTCTTCTTGCATCATCTCTTCTTTACCCACAAATTTTTTGCCTTTTCTTTCCTTCCTCAACAATATTTTGTGGTAACAATTCCAAATTCCATGGGTCAGGTCAGGAATTTTTCTATATGGGTACACTACCCATTTCCTCATTGACTCTTGAGGAATACTTCCCAACTACCATCATGACTGGTAATTTACTTTTTTGGGTCAAAGGATTATTCTGGGTCTGAATAATTTAAATCCAGTAGAGTACTAGTCTGGTAGGGGTCATCTCAACCATTACTGGTTCCCCTCCTCATCTCTCTCATGCATCATGATCTACCTTGGAAAACCCCTTCATCAATTATGAAACACTTTCCATTTTATTTAGTAACAAGGATATATACATTACCTCTTATAACAAAAAGGTTCATCAATTCCAACATGCACACATATTCAACCTGCCCATAGTCTTTTAGTAGATTATAGTTATATTTACAAGCTGGAGGAAATAGAGGTATTACATTTCTTAATCTCTGGGTGGCCCTCTATTAGCGATTATGTTTTTTCCTCCTTGCAACCCCTTCTTAATCGCTCCATGTTGACCAATGATTCTTCACTCTACGGAAACTAGGGTTAGGGTTAGGGAAAAAATAGTTATCCTCGAACGACATTTCCTTGCAGTGATAACCTTTCTTCATCTATCGGCAATGCATCCTTTTTTTTCTTTATCTCCATTATCTTGCAACGATTCTTCTTAATGACTACTCCATACTAGTACATGCACATGCCAACGCTCAATCCTCTCTTGCTTCATGTGATCCTTTCATGTATGTGATCCCATAGTAAAATCCTTCTTGCAAACATGTTTTGTACACTCTACTCAAGCTTTCATATATCCAATCTCATGGGCCCTCCCATGAGGAAGTAAGGCCCATACCCATTCTGATACCATGTAAAAGTATACATAGAGACGAATTGATGCAACACACACAACACATTGATTTGTATTGCATATTAATATGAACATATAGTTACAGAATATAGTTACAAATAAGTTATGGAGGTTAGTACAACTTACCAACTCCTAAAACCGTAGATAAATTAGTTAAGGATGTAATTAACTTATTTTCCTTAACATGTGCTACCAAGTAGCCAAAGCAATGGCCTGCAAAGAGAACATGCATAGAAACATGTATCTCCTACATCGATGCTAGTAATTCACTTTTCAACATAACTTGACGTTTAAATGCCAATACAAATATGTAATTGTCCATGTTATCCCCCACTTTTAGGGATAACTAGGAGATCATGTCTCGAGGCCCACAGGTCCTAGATATGGAGTACCGAGAGTCAGGTCAACTTTGGCATGGCCTTAGAGGGCCCATATTTTCTCACTTTCAGTGCCTCTACTCAGTCAGCAGCAATAGCATCCATCACCATCGACTTGTTCCTGTATCAGCGATAGTTCTTGCTCCATGAGGTAATGAGTCCGGTTATCATGGTATGTGTCACTCTGATCCTCAAAACCTTTGAATCAGTGCATTCAATTCCTTTTGTTTCTAACAAATGCTTGGATCTTATACTTTCCCACTTGACCATTTCTGGGGGGAATGACATGATGCCCTAGTAATCTTGTATCTGTAGGTTTTGGTTTTCCACTGGGGGGATTTCTGAAAATCCATTGTTTGCTCCCATCATGACACCACTTTTCCATCTTGCTTACCTCTCATCTATCCCATTACACTTGTTCAGGAATTGGGTTGACCTATAATTTGAGGATTGCACCTTACCTCATGGGAAGAAGGGGATAAAGGCCCAGAAGGTAAAAGCAAGAACCTCGAGATGCTTCGCCCAGGGATCCTCGAGAAAGCCGTAAAAGGCTTCTCAACAAAAGACAAGAGGGACCCAATAAAAATAATAAACAATACCTAATCAGAGGATAGGGGGTATCATCACGAGCCAACCTATTAGGTCCATGGGTATCTAGCAGTATGACATTACCACCAGCTGGTTACCACACCAGGGTAGTGAAACTTGGTTGCATGGCCAAGAGAAAGGGGTCCTCATCACAAGCCAACATTCTCATTTATGTGAAAGTACTTGTGGGTAACGCTATCACCACTGGTCACCACGCCAGGGCAGTGTCCCCTGATTATATTCTTGAAGAAAAAGAAATAAGAATAAAAGAATAAAAGGCATGAATGGGTTTGGAAAAAACTGCATCCAGGATAGGTGCAGCTCGCCTTCTACAAAGGCACCCACAGGTAAAACTTTGCATCCCCTTGCTCTTACTGCACCATTTGCCTGAACATCCCTTATCCACATCACCCACTTACATGGCTCAGATGAAGTCTCTTCCAGAAACTTTCCTCTTCTAGTGGACATTAGCCGAATAGGATGCCCTATCACTTTCCCCAAACTTGTATTGCAGGCTTGAATAATKTCTTTGAGCTTTTAACTAGGGTAATAGGGGTTTTATGCACATGTTTAATAGTGATTGACATTGCTATGATCCATGTGACTTATGAGCCCATGGAGGGCATAGTTGTTGATGTGCAAGATCATGCCCGACGGACAAGTACCATTTTGGACAAGTGCACATGGGGAGATGATCATTTCGGACCTCCATGGGGCTGAAGAGCCCACCCGATGGATGCTAAGACCCCGAAAAAGGGTAGAGACAAGACATAGGGGTTTTCACAGGAGAGAATGAGGACGTCTTGCAGAGGCACACCGATAGAGCTTGAACTAGGGGGATTGTGCCCTTTTCAGTGGAACATTGGCCTTGGAAGGCCTAGGACATCACCCTTCATGGCCATGACATCACCTAGCAGCATGGATGTTTTGGGAGACAACTGGGGCAATTTTGGCACCTATGGCAAGTTGGAGAAGCCCAAGGAGGGCTAACGTCTTGCTCTAGGATGCTACATTTTCCCTAGAAGGGGCTAACATCACCCTAGAAGGGGCATGACGTCTC
>JASDQU010101107.1:220417-235711 GCA_032191745.1 Picea mariana
CAAAAAGATGATAAAATAGTTCAAACCCTAGCCAAGAGATAGTCCAAGCCAATACTGAAACTGCTAGCTGCAACAACTGCACCTACAGCTCTCCTCCACACATGCGCACCAAACTGGGAATTGCAGTGCACACCACTTGATGTCTGCGATTCTGAGATGCTGTCAATTGAGAACTGGCACCCTATATTTATACTGGTTCTGCCAGATTTGTTGGGGCCGACTTCTCCTTCTGGATATGTGTATGTTTAGTATATTATT
The DNA here is from genome assembly GCA_032191745.1 of Picea mariana. Classification (NCBI taxonomy): domain Eukaryota; kingdom Viridiplantae; phylum Streptophyta; class Pinopsida; order Pinales; family Pinaceae; genus Picea; species Picea mariana. The sequence continues at coordinate 220,676 of JASDQU010101107.1, forward strand.
ATTATTTCTGGTTGACTTCTTCTCTTGGAGGATAATAACCTAATATAAATTATCTTCTTGAGCCGACAAGACTTCTAAGGTTATTAGCCAACTCATTAGGGTTTTTCTCTTGATTTCCGGAGTCTTCTATTCTCATCAGGTTCACACGTGGAGGTAAATACCTCCTGCAGCTACCATAATATTAACACTCCCTCCTAGCTAGGGAGGTATTACAGGTAATGGACTTCAGCACAAAACATACCATTTACCCGATAGCATCAATATAGTCATCTAGACTATTTCATGACTAGATCATGAGCATCACCATCACCATCAGCTGCATCATCTCTCAAAACCATACTTCATCTGAGTAATTAGACATGATGTTGGATAAGTCACTCACACCATAGAGTGATACAAGAGCCACTCTTATAATCTAGAGGAGTAAATGCTCTGAACCAATTTCTGTCTGGAAAATTTATGTTCATCATTCGTCTGGATGGTGATTATTTTCAATAAACTGATGATAGTCTTCAAGGCAGTTAGAACAAAAATAGAACACAATTGTGTCTATCCATAGTAGTACATAACTACCACACCAAGTAACACACAAGTACTTGATCAACAACGTATAGTCACGAACAGTGGAACATATCCACCATAGTAGTCTTCATCTACTGTCATACAGTCTTCATAACAAACATCTGATAGCAACCTGCATAGAAACAATGTTATGATATATAATGAATTATTTGGGCCAATCTTTCACTCACATCTATGAGTTCTGAAAGAATATCTGCCTCACGAATAGTGGAACATATCCACCATAGTAGTCTATATCTGTTGTCTTCATAACAAACATCTGATAGCAACCTGCACAGAAACAATGTTATGATATAAACTGATTTGTCTGGGCCAATATTTCACTCACATCTGTGAGCTCTGAAAGAATATCTACCTCAAAATAGTGGAGCATATCTACCACAGTATTATATCTCTACTGTCTGGAGACAAGTAGTATCCATAAAAATCATCTGATGCCATCCTGCATAGAAAATATTGTTAAAAATAAATTGAATCATCTGGGCCAATCTTTCACTCACGTTTGTGAGATTTGAAAGAATATCTGCCCTAATCAGCAATGGGCTATCTGCCCTATTCTTCTCAAACAAGGAAGAAGGATTTTTTTTTATTTATGAGCATGGACCGTTCCTCACCCTGGGCCATTCTTCCTACACTAATCAAAGTGCACCCTAGACAGAATGTATAAACCCTAAGGAATGTCTGAGTCTGAACCATTCCTCACCCTGGGCCATTCCTCCTACACTAATCAAAGTGCACCCTGGAGAGAATGTATAAACCCTAAGGAATGTTTGTCTTGGACCATTCCCCACCCTGGGCCATTCCTCCTACACTAATCAAAGTGCGCCCTGGAGAGAATGTGTAACCCTAAGGAATGTCTGTCCTTGATTGCTGAGCCTGGACCATTCCCCACCCTGGGCCATTCGTCCTACACTAATCAAAGTGCACCCTGGAGAGAATGTATAAACCCTAAGGAATGACTATCCAGACCATTTCCTCCATTAACCACAAGAGGAAAAGACTATCCTGCATCAATCTCTAAAACGGACCATTCCTCATGTTAACCACAATGAGAAATCGTTGTCCGGTGAGGCGGGCCAGTCTTCTTGAGTAACCCTCAAGAAGAGAGACTGCCCTAGACCACTCCCCATGTTAACCACAATGGGAAGTCATTGTCTATGATACATCAACAATCAGACTACTTCCCATGTTAACCACAATGGAAAGTGACTGTCCGTTAGAAGTCTCAATCCACTTTCTGAACAGGAAAGCATCTGTCCAAGATGGACTATTTTTCAAATTTAAAGATGAATGTTTTCAATAATGTTTTCAGTGCTCACTCCTAACTTGGAGAGTCATTTCTTCCTTTTTCAATAATAAGGAAGTTGTTTCCACGAGCTCTAGCTTGAGTACGCAAACTCTTTCATCATGGATAGAAGCTTTACCAAAATGCCTGCTTATCTGCTCATCTGTGGAGATATGTATTGGAGAATCATTTTCTTCTTTCTGGACTTCATCATGGATAATGTAATGCTTGATTTCAAATGTACTTTAGTCTGGAACATTGTGAAGGCTTCATGTAGATCTGAACAATAGAGTATATCATAGTTGGAAAATTGGAACATATCCATGTGGTACTTCTTCTGTCATCATGAGATCTGATCTGTTGAGTAATCATCTTGATGTTATAGGGAATCTTTACCATGCTTCTTCTGTGCACTGTAGGTTCTTCCACCAAGTTATCTTCTTCTATCTGCATACAAGGGTCTCTTTCTGGTATGCCTCAAAGTCTTGAGATTTCTCTTCATACGCTCTTTATTCAATTTTCTCTGGAGAACATTCTTTGTATTCATTTGATGTAGAACTCCAACTCATGGATGTTGTGGATGATATAATGACTTATGTAGAGATAAGTTTGGTGTACTGGAACAAGTAATCATCATAGTATTCTCCCTCCATCTGGGAGAACCTCTGGTTCTAGATCTGGCAATGCTTCCATTCACTGTTCTTCATCACGATTTTCAGTTCTTCTGCTTGATTGCTTTTAGTGAGTTCATATCAGGCTAGTAATCTTATGATTCTTGATATTATGACTGGTTGTTCTGGATTTTCTTTCTTTCTTGGAATCTTTATGTTTTTCTCTAGCTCTTGGGTCCATGGAGTTTCTTATAGATTCCATGCCCTAGAGATTCCACTTCTTCCTTTCATCATAGGATCACGGATCTAGATGAGCAACCAGGAATACTTTAAGGCTTCTCTTCGAAGAAGTCTTCTTCTGTGGTTGAACTGAATACGTACTGTCTTTCATGGATGCTACCATGGATATATGTACTTCATCATCTTCAATGGATCATAGGATTAGCTCCCTCCTAATCCTTGCTTCATGTATAAGTGCATATAATCGGCTCCCTTCGTCTAACAGAGTCCACGCTTTCATTTGCATCCTTGTTTTCTTCTGCAATATATAATTGGCTCTCTTGTATAATAGAGTTCACGCTTCCGTCTTGTTGTTTTCTACAAAAAGTCATGAGTCTTTTTCCAATTTCTTCTTGATTGTTGACTTGTTTCTGTCTTTGCTTCTTCTAAGTCTCTTATTTTGCAATATCTTCCACATGATTTGTATTTCATCCTTTCATGTGTATTATCTAATAATATCCATTTTTATCTTGTTTGTTTTTCCCTAAGTATAGTTCTTCTTGGAACACATTATCTTCCAATAGATAGATATACAAGATATGTATAGAGACGATGCAAACAAAATATGTACAAGAAATAAGAAGAGTGTTGTTACCTTTTTAGAAGAAGAAGTCTCTTCCATTCTGCTTAGTCTTCTTTGTAGGTTCATTTTCTTCGGCAATCGATGCTTCGTGTTTCTCCTTCCTTTTCTTTAGCTCAAGACACTGCTTCTTGTAGTGACCATTCTTTTGACAGTTGAAGCATTGTACTTTTGAAATGTATTTCTCTTGATTTGGCTTCCTCCTTGAACCAAACTTCCTTTTGTTCCTAAAGTTCTTGAATCTTTTTGTGAAGGCTTGATCATCGTACTTCTTTTGGGGTTTCTCTTTTGCATTGATCCTTGATTCTTCTTGAGAACAACAAGTCCAAAGTTCTTCAAATGTCAGGTACTCCTTCCTTGTGTTCATGCTTGCGGCAAATGCATCCCATGTCTTGGGAAGACCATTGAGTACTATGTTCACCAATTCCTTTTTTGAAGTGATCTCTTCAATAGCTTGTAGTTGATCTCTTAACTAGGAGATTCTTACAAAGTATGATGTTATGTTGTCATCATCATTCATCTTCATGTCACAGAGCTCATTCTTCAGACTCATAACTTGTCCAATGTTTCTGATCGAGAAGAGATTTGTTAGGGCATCATACATCTTCTTTGATGAGTCAAGATGGGAGATGTAGGGTATCAAGTGGTATTTTATGGAATCCACTATGATACTCATTGCATTGATGTCAACATCTTTGAACTTCTCCATAGCTGCAACATTCTGCGGTTCCTTCTTTTTCTTTTTTTTTCTTCTTCAAGCTCTGGCTTCACGATCTTTCCTTTCACGATATCCAACACTTTATTCTTAGCAAGGATGAGGTCAATCCTTGTCTTCCATGCTCTGAAGTTAGAGGTTCCATCTAACTTGTTCTCAGACTTCATAGAGTTCGTCATGGCTGCTTGACTTGGTCAAACCCTAGATTTGACCAGAAATCCAAACTTCACGTCTTGGCCTTCTGAGAGTGCCAGCAGATGTGCTAGGCTAGGGCACACTGATCTGTCTGAAGATTAGGTCAATCCATTCACTTAAGGTGCCTCAACAAGAGGATTAGGGTTTCTACAACTGCTCCTGCTAGTAACCCTAGCGACAGTGTCTTGGAAGCTGCTTCTGCTAGTAACCCTAGTGGCAGTTCCTCAACGAGCTCAATATCCTAGCGGCTATGTTTCCTTCCAGCATTTAGACTGAATGAAGGAGGTGTGGGCCCATAAACTGTTAGAATATAGAAGATGGTGTGCTCATTTTACCATTGATGATACCCTCATCACCCAACCATAGGCCGAAGCCACCCTCCGAGCAACTTAACCTTGACTGAGAATTTCTCTGGAAGCAAACCCTAGGCTAGATAGCCAAACAAAGGGTAGCGCACCTTTCCCCAAGGATAGCGCATCACAAAAAGATGATCAGATAGTCCAAACCCTAGCCAAGAGATAGTCCAAGCCAATACTGAAACTGCTAACTGCAGCAGTTGCACCTGCAAGTCTCCTTCACACGTGCGCACCAAACTGAGAACTGCAATGTGCACCACTTGCTGTCTACAATTCTAAGATGTTGTCAATTGAGAACCGGTGCCCTGTATTTATACTGGTTCTGCCAGATTTGCTGGGGCCGACTTCTCCTTCTGGATATGTGTTTGTTCAGTATATTATTATTATTTCTTGTCGACTTCTTCTCTTGGAGGCTAATAACCTAATATAAATTATCTTCTTGAGCCGACAAGACTTCTAGGGTTATTAGCCAACTCATTAGGGTTTTTCTCTTGCTTTCCAGAGTCTCCTATTCTTGTCAGGTTCACACGTGGAGGTAAATACCTCCCGCAGCTACCATAATATTAACACATATCATGGAAGGCCCTCATATAAATATCACCGCTGAAGAACATTAGAAGGGCATGGAGGAAGCATCCAGGTTGGCAAGGATGGAAATAATAAACAACCTAGACTAGGAATCAAAAGAGAAGTTGAAAAAACAAGAGTTCTAGGTGTATAGAAGAAAGAAGTTGAGCCAACCCTCCTCTACTATTCCTACGGTATCCCAAGCAAAAACCCCACCTTTGGATATACTTCTTCCTAAAGAATCCAAGACTGAAAGGGTTAGCTTGAACTTTGACTCTGAAGGGGCACTATCCAAGATGCATGTAACCATTCCCCTGAAAGAAGTCATTAAGGTGACATCTGTCAAATAATGGTTTGAAAACATTTTTCAAGGATTAGAATGACCCATGGACCCTCCTATCATGTTGCAAGTCGATCGTTTCAGGGTCCAATGTGGTGAACACCCTCCCTTCTTCATGACGTTAATAATGAACAACAAAATCCTTAACAACTGTATGCTGGATACAGGGGTTGGTGCTAACATGATGTCCCTTAAGGTCATGCAACAATTAGGGTTGAAAGTCACATGACCTTACAGGACTATGTGTGGCTTTGAATCTAAAGCCATTCCCATGCATGGGGTGATTGAGAATGTCCAAGTTTGCCTTAAAGATTACCCTGAGAAGTTCATCCACATGGACATAATGGTCGTGGACATCCCAGATGTATGGGGGATGTTATTGTCTAGGAATTTTGCCTCGGAATTGGGGGGTACTCTTGAGATGAACCTCACTTATGTGAATATACCCTTGAAAGATGGAACTATCGGTCGTTTCCCAAATGTACCTGTAACTACAACTCATGTGCATGAGCCTAGTGATTCCATCAAAGATGACAAAGATAATTACAAAATCATACAAACTCTTCTTAAGTATTCTCCAAATGATATGCCTTTTGCAACAGAGGAAGACATTGAAAAGATTCAATGGCCTAAGAAAGAGGAATACCAACAACTCCTAGACGAGTTCAAAGACAAGGAAACTGAGACTGTGAAGATACTAAAAAGGCCAAAAGACGATGTACAGATTCATTTGTCCCAGCAGGAGGTGTTCACAGCAGAATCCCACCCCCCTTCCTCTGCACAAAACACCAGGGTCATTCAAGAAACAACCAAATACAAGATCAGGAAGTACAAAGAAGGGGATCTAGTTTGGATGTGTGATACCCCAAAGGGAGAGCCAACCAATGTCAAAGGAAGTACTCAATAGTGGCTTGGACCTTTCAAAGTTGGAAGAGAATCAGTTGACAACTCTTATTATTTGTCCACTTTGGAAGGAAGAAGGCGTCCATTACCAATCAACAGGCATTTCCTGAAACCCCACCAAGGTGGGGGAACCTGACTTCACAGGTAAGTGCAGGTAAGTAGGTAGGCATTTTTGCATTCATTGTACTATATCGTTGCATTGCATGCTAGAGTAGATTGCTTTCACATTCACACTGATGATTTCTTTATTTCAATNTATATATATATATATATACCACCCCATTTTGTTACTGATGTTTTCTATTGAGATCAAGCAGATAAACAGGTTATGCTAGAGATGTTGAGGTTCTCATGTGCTCTACGGTGAGTACATGTCCCCGAGTTGGAGCTAGATGGTATCCCCCACTTTTAGGGATAACTAGGAGATCATGTCTCGAGGCCCACAGGTCCTAGACATGGAGTACCGAGAGTTAGGTCGACTTTGGCATGGCCTTAGAGGGCCCATGTTTTCTCACTTTCAGTGCCTCTACTCTGTCAATTGTAGCAACATCCATCACCATTGGCTTGTTCCTGTATCAGAGATAGTTCTTGCTCCATGAGGTAATGAGTCTGGTTATCATGGTATGTGTCACTCTGATCCTCAAAAACTTTGAATTTGTGCATTCAATTCCTTTTGTTTCTAACAAATGCTTGGATCTTATACTTTCCCACTTGACCATTTCTGGGGGGAATGACAGGATTCCCTAGTAAGCCTGTATCCGTAGGTTTTGGTTTTCCACTAGGGGATTTCTGAAAATCCATCGTTCGCTACCATCATAATACCACTTTTCCATCTTGCTTCTCGCTCATCTATCCCATTACACTTGTCTGGGCATTGGGTTGACCTATCATTTGAGGATTGCACCTTACCTCATGGGAAGAAGGGGCTAAAGGCCCATAAGGTAAAATCAAGTTGGCAAAAGATAAAAGCCTAAAAAAAAAATCTTGAGATGCTTCGCCCAGGGATCCTCGAGAAAGCAGTAAAAGTCTTCTCAGCAAGAAACAAGAGGGACCCAATAAAAATAATAAACAATACCTAATCAGAGGATAGGGGGTCTCATCATGAGCCAACCTATTAGGTCCATGGGTATCTAGTAGTATGACATTACCACTAGCTAGTTACCATGCCATTGTAGTGACTCTTGGTTGCATGTCCAAGAGAAAGGGGGTCTCATCACGAGCCATCCTTCTCATTTCTGTGAAAGTACTTGTGGGAAACGTTGCCACCACTGGTCACCACACCAGGGCAGTGTCCCCTGATTAGCTTCTTGAAGAAAAAGCAATAAGAATAAAAGAATAAAAGGAATGAATGGGTTTGGAAAAAACTGCATTCAGGACAGGTGCAGCTCGCCTTCTACAAAGGCACCCATAGGTAAAACTTTACATCCGCTTTCTTTTACTGCACCATTTGTCTGGACATCCCTTATCCACATCACCCACTTACATGGCTCAGATGAATTATCTTCCGGAAACTTTCCTCGTCCAGTGGACACTAGCCCAATAGGATTCCCTGCCACTTTCCCCAAACTTGTATTGCAAGCTTGTATAATGTCTTTGAGCTTTTAGCTATGGTAATAGGGGTTTTATGCACATGTTTAATAATATTGATGATGAGATGTGATTGACATTGCTATGATCCCTGTGACTTATGAGCCCATGGAGGACGTAGCTGTTGATGTGTCAGATCATGCCCGACGGACAGGTACCATTTTGGATAGGTACACATGGGGAGATGATCGATTCAAACCTCCATGGGGCTAAAGAGCCCACCTGATGGATGTTGAGACCCCAGCAGGGGACAAAGACATGACAAAGGGGTTTTCACAGGAGAGAAGGAGGACGATTTGTAGAGGCACCCCAACAGGGCTTGACCTATGGTGATTGTGCCCTTTTCAGTGGAACGTTGGCCTTGGAAGGCCTAGGATGTCACCCTTCATGACCATGACATCACCTAGCAGCATGAACGTTTTGGGAGACATCTGGGGTAGTTTTGGCACATGTGGCAGGTTGGAGAAGCCTAAGGAGGGCTAACGTCTTGCTCCAGGATGCTTCATTTTCCTTAGAAGGGGCTAACGTCACCCTAAAAGGGGCATGTCGTCTCTCTTTAGCTTGATTAGGTTTTAATTTTTAGCATTTAATGTAAAACAATATGATTTTAGTATTTTGGATTTGTCGACCTTTTTCATGACCTAAAATGTAAAATTAGGTCATGGTATTGTATAAAGTGAGGATTTTTAACCTCGTTTTTTCATCATCTCTCACTCACTCATTAGTGAGGTCTGAAATTTGCGCTATACTTGGAGTTCTTCGCTGAAATTGTGAGGCACACTTGTTGAAGGAAGTATTTTATTGGCATTTTTGGCATTTATCTTGGTGGAAGGTGTTAGAACTAGGGTTTGCTACTTGATTTCTTGGTTAAATGTAAGTAAATTTCTGCAAAACTTCTTGAATGAATGGTTGTAGTGTTATTTCTCTTTCATTTATGGTTATAATTTGTTGATTTAAACCGTAGGGGAAAAGCACACATAGAAGGTCCTTGTCTCATGTCCCCATCAAGATTTTTTAGCTTTTGTTTGTTGAAGTGAGATAGAGCCTTGCCTTAGCAACACTCTTCTCTCTCTAGCCCTTGTTGAAGAGGATTGAGCCTTGCCTTAGCAACACTCAAGTCTATCTTCTCCTCTGCTAGTCGTTTTACATTTCTAAAGCTAAGAAGGAGAAAACGCATCAAGGCGTAGTTCCCCTACACATTGATGAGCCAATTTTCCCTAGGGTTTGTTTGGTGGAGCCTTGCCACAACAACACATTGCCTGCAAAACCTCTTGTCTTAGTTTTATGCAACCTTTTGAGCTAGTTGTTTTTTCCATTGAGCTAAGGAAGGAGGAAAGAGCATTGAGGCCTAGTTCCCCTACACCAAAGTGAGCCTCTATCCCCTAGGGTTTTGTCCTTGAGGCCTTGCCATAGCAACACTTCAAGGCTTGACCCTTCCGTCCTTAGTCTTACTATCATCCTTGATCCTTCAGCTTCTAGGTCCTCCTTTTGACTCCATTTACCCTAGGAACACACTAATATAAGGTCTAGCTTGTGAGTACTATGATCAAAACAACTCTTAATACTTTGAACAAAACCCTAACTATTCTAACCCTAGCCTAGACTAACCCTACTAACTCATTGTTGTCGTCATCTTTTGCTATAAACATCATTGTGCAGCTAACGTTTCCTTTGTGGGCAATTGAATGGTTATTTAAGGCGCTACTTAAGGAAGTGTTGATTTGTTATATTAAATGCCAATTTTCTTTAACATTTATTGAAAAAGTGATATTGTAAAATGTTGCTATTATACAAATATTGACTTTGTCAATATTTATTGCTCAAATTGCTTATATATCAGATAGTCATTAAATATATGAAGTACTAACCAAGTGAGTCATCTTGCATATTTATATCTCTTGTTGTTTTGTCTCGGGCAGGTGCATCTCTTTGGGTTATACTTCTCTTTATTGGCTGGTTAACCGGACTATCTGCTTAGTGGTGACTTGTGAGGGGGGGAATTTATCTTTAGCCTTCTCAAAACCCCAGGTCACCTAGGACGTCCCCCCTGGGACTTACCTCCCTAAACAGAAAGAACCTTCCTGTCGAGGTGACATTGGGTGGATTGGTTCAGTTACGCCAGTTTGTCTCTTTACATCTGTCTTTTATCCTAACTACAAACTGTGCGATAACAGTCCCACTACATCCTTCAATTCTAGATTTTTGTATGTGTGGTGTAAGTTCACACTTGTTACTACAACAAAATGATTTGCCTAGCAACTTGCTTACTTTGTGGTTTCATCAGCAAAAACCCATTTTCAAACTGAAGCTCCTAATAGCCATCTTAATCACTTTAATAATGTTCCCGTTCTAGATAAAATATGTATAATGTATTGACATATATGCCTTAGAATCTAGAAAAATCCATAAAGTAGCATACTTCAACAAATGTCTCTGCCAAGACAATTTCACATTGTTAAATTGTTATACATAATGTTATGTTACTCAAGATTTTAGGGCTTCTCTACCAACAACCACCATCTATGCATGGGGATTCATAGTAACTTAATACATTTTCATTACTTTCTTAACGAAAAGAATTGCATTTCCAATTTCTCCTTTAAGAAAAGACATAAAATAACATATTTCCCTTCATTTTCATCATTGTTGACAATGTTTCACTTATTTTTTTTGATAAGTGTGTATTTTTCTTCTTTGTACCTTATTGAGATAGAATAAATGCATGTTCATCATCGGTTTTATGGACCGATAAGTGTGTATTTCTCTTCTTTGTACCTTAAAGAATAAATGCATGCTCATCATTGGATTTATGGACTGAGAAACCCATGTATGACCTATTTTAGCATATTAATTTTCCTAGCAACACTAGATGGGTGTTAATATGGCATTTGCAACCTATTAACAAAGATACATGATTTATATTTTAGGTTTATGAGTCAATTCTAGGTTTTGCATGTTTGAGTCATTTAACTTCCCTCTCATATTTGCAGTGTAAAAATATGTGTTTATGTATTATATTTGCATATATACATATTTGTCCATATTTACATATAGACACATTTGTTTAAACTTGAGTTGATGGTGAACTTATATTTTAACTTTCATTCAATTGTCGGCCATTTATTTAAACTTGAATCTACAATGACTTTTAAATTCCATTGAATAGTAAAAAAAAACTCATTTTAATAATCAAGAGATGGACTAGTCATTATGCACTTCTCTCTTATTTACAAAGATTTAATAATGAAATATTGACTAGCCAACATAAGCACCACCAATTCCATAAGGAAATCCTACCACTTTGAAATACATACAACTACTACATTAAAATAAAATATTAAGAAACAGTTATAAGCAGCTTTGTTATTAATTTAAATTGTTTAGATTATATAGGGATAATGTTAGATATTAATGTGAATAAAATTAATATAATAGTATATAAAATATAAAAGGTTGTTTGTTTTGTTTTAATATTATCTTCAACTCGCGAGTATGCCCTCTGACCATCCGATACCACTCTGCCTTCTCCTCAGAGTTTTAGCCTTAAGAACCCATCTTGACATTATAGTGACCAGGAGTGAAAGAGTCTGTGAATTCAGCATGGCTGACTGAGTAAAGAGGCTGTGGGATGCCCAAGAAAGGACATGCAACCTTTGGGAGGAGAGGAATAGTCAGATGCGTGTTGAATTTGAGAGGAAAGCTCTTGAAGAACACATGCGTGGAAAGTTTTGAAGAACAGCAAGGCACCAGAGAGGATAATGTTTGTAATCAATGTGTTGCTCGACTCGTCTAAAAGCCCTTTTTTTTTTTAAGAACTGAATCTGAATCTGTACTGGTTGCTCTCTTCCAGGGAGCTTATTACAGAAATAAAACACGAAGAAAATATCATAAAGAATATCAACCTATGATGAGACAAACACACCACTTGTGTATCAATTTACCCCAGGAATTAGTTTTCAGATAGACGTTGTATGGGTTCCGTTTAAGTTTTTTTCCTGGTTGAACTTTCTCTTGCTATAAAAATCACGGCTTTGAAGATAGGTCCATGTCTCCATATTAACAAAAAAACATATTTAGATTTTCCTGGAAAGGCATATGACAATCACTGTTCTCGCTAGTTTTGTACTTTTTGATTTGACATTCTAGATTAATAATAATAATAATCTAATTTTAAGGTCATGGCCAAGCCAGATACTAAATTGATGTATGAGACCCTTTGTTTGTAGGATAAGGGACCCCTCTACACAGCGATTTGAGTTCTAAAATCTACAGAGGTATACATACCCTACCCCCTTTGGACTTGACTATACAAACTATACTCTAGTTGAAGCTACTCTCCATAATGCAATTATTAGACAATACTCCTGTTATGCACTCTGTTCAATTATTAGACATACTCCTGTTATGCACTCTGTTGATCTGTGTTTTTAACTAATAATGACCATACAAAAAGGATTTTTTCTTCCATGGAGTATCACTACTCATGTGGTGCTAGAGCTCTTGAATTTTGCTTAGCCATCGATACTGGGTCACTATGCACTTCCCATCATTGTTCAATCTTTTGAATCCAAATTTTGCAAAAATAAGGGTGTTTGCAAGATAACTCGACATTATTGTCTTTGTTATTTTGGAAAGCAAAATTTGACCTATTTTGTCTCTATAAATCCCTTTATAATTTGACGAGGACATTTTTGTCATTAACTATTTTGTTTCCTATAAATCCCTTCATAATTTGACGATGACATTTTTGTCATTAACTGTTTTGTCTGACAATAAATCCCTTCATGATTTCACCATTATATCTTAAGATGAGACATTTTACATGGAATGAGGTAAGCTAAAACTATAGTATAGCCATTAAATTTCATTCCATTAATAAAAAAATTATGGCATATTTGTTATTATGTCCACCCCAAAGAACTATTGCCTATTAAGAATATGCTTCACTAATTCAATTATCTAAGCCATTCTGTTATTATGTCCGAACAGTTACTGCACTTTGCACCAAGGATTTCCTAAAATCATCCCATTGTAGCATACCTAGTAACTTTTACTACAAATTGGCATCACTATGACAAGCTGATGGATGAATGCAACAGAAAATATGCATTGTAAATTCTGCTGTAACATATAGGATGCATTCTAAATTCTGCTTACACCTTTGGATTGTGTATTAGATTTCTTCCACCCAAACAGCAGGTTCAATGGATAAAAGTCCAAAAATTGCTGCATGGCAATAGTATCTATAACAGATATGCCTTGAAAACTAAGGCTAACAAAAGTTACAAAAGGGGAAGAAAGTCCATAGCAAACATTTTATAGTTAATCATAACTACATATGCAAACTTCCTCCATAAATCTTGTGATTCCCCTATACATTTTAAGGTTAATCAGAAAGATCCTTATCAAAAATTAATATAAAATTTTCTGCAATTAAGTAGTAACTACTTGAAATGGATAATCATCCCAACATATTTCAGAGAGAGAGAAGGTTTCTAGGGAAACTGATTATTTCAAATTATATACTGAATTTGCTTTTGTAACAGCAAATTGAAATGAACAAAAAATAACCGAGTTAGAAAAATGAGGATCTTTTGATCCTTGTCACGTGCTACCATGTCTCCCCGACATCAATGGCAGTAATGCACTTTTCAACATAACTTGACGTTTAAATGCCAATGCAAATATGTAATTGTCCCACTACATCCTTCAATTCTAGATTTCTGTATGTCTGGTGTAAGTTCATTACTCCAACAAAATGAATTTCCTGGCAGCTTGCTTACTATGTTCATCAACAGGAACCCATTTTCAAACTGAAGCTCTCCACGGCCATCCTAATCACATTAATAATGTTTTCGTTCTAGATAAATTCTGTACAGTGTATTGACATATATTCCTTGGAATCTGAAGAAATCCATGAAGTAGCATACTTCAACAAATGTCTCTGCCAAGAAAATTTCACATTGTTATACATAATGTTATGTTACCTGAGATTTTAAGGAATGGCCTAAAACAGCAAGGACCAAGATACCCAGCATTAGAAAAAACAATATAATTTGTCATTAATACACAACGCTGGATGTAATATATATACTCAAGTTCATGGAAACAAGCAGTTTACAAACAGAAGAAATGAGACTGTACCTTGATCCATGGATGCGTTTGCCAGTGTTTAACTGCAATATTGGTATATGACCCTCCTTTTGTGCACTAGTAGGAATTTTTTCAATCTCTATTTCACCACCAGGCTTCTCTTTATCATCGCAGCTTTTGATTGTAGTATGAGACACCATGACATCAAAAGAAACCTGGAAAAAAAATTGAAAACCTATTAAAATAAATGGTAAAGGATAGGACTGATCTTAATGTAATATAGGCAGCATTTTCAACAAAATAGGACTGATTACCAGCCTAATCAGCTTTCACCTAACATATCAACCACTCAAAAATACAAAACTACAGCCATACCTGAGATCTTGACCATATTGGAGTCCTTCTGTTGTATGTATGCCCTTCTGCATTTAAGTGATTCCAATAATATTTTCCAGGATCTCCACTTTTTCTATCACCACCAGAGCTCTCAATATTCTCCTCTTTTCTATCACCAGAGATCGTAATATCCTCCTCTCTCTCCATATGATTTGACCTTCGACAAACATCCCATGACTGGACAGGGTTAAAACGAGCTTTCAAACCCATTGTTTCCCTTTGCTCACAAGAAGTACCAGTATGAGGAATGTTGCTTATGGATTCTGCCCCAATGGATGGGTACAAAACATGTTGTACAAGACAACCAGAAGAAGAAAAGACCCAGAGTTGGTCATTGTAATTTCCAGGGGCTGATTGCCTATTGTCATTACTGCCATTGTGGAAAACTACAGCAACCGCACCCGAAGACGGATTTGTCTTGCCTGCAGCAGCAGCTGCAACATCACTCACCACATTAAGCCATCCACCACTAGTGTTCTTAACCTTGCTGTCAACAGTCAAGGAAATAGGTGGTGGGGGTGGTGGAAGAGGCTGTTGATTCTCCCTC